>JAVJIF010029734.1:0-184122 GCA_038442645.1 Agave tequilana
TAGAATGCAAAGATGGATATGGTTTCTATTTACTTTGTTTTATTTTAATCTTCCTTTAGAAAATCTGTAAAAACAAAAGAAAAACCTTTACAGGATTATATCGATATAAACAAGAATTAATTGTGAGCAGTGGACTAATGCGACTACTGAAGTTCTTTGATTGACATCGAGGTGCTTCACAAATTTTTGTAGGCCTCCTTCTCAATATAACTTATTATTTTATATTGTTATTGCTCACCTGTTGTATTAGTTCTCTCATTAATTCCATATGCGCTAAGCAGTTGGGTTTCCAGATCAACAATTTTTTGGCTACATACAAGCAGAAGCATCATCTGCTTGTTGCACTTTGCATTTAAATAGACTTAGATTTGATAGTGGGCATAATGTGAGAATTGAAGTGTTTACGTGATAAGTTTAAACCTGCTACAGGTAATTACTTGACATTCTTCTCCACAGGCTTTTTGAAGGAAGATACTGCTATACTACCACTTGTTATATTTGATGATCTCATTGGCTGACTCGTTTATCTACTGTTCACAGTTTGAAAACTCATTTGTTTGGATCTGGAATCTTTTAGAGAGGTATGCCTTGAAAGCATAAGCTTGTATTTAATAGTATGATGGATGACAAAGGAAGGTTTAGCTGGTCATGATATAATGAAGCTTGCCATGCTGCTTGCTATTTCAGTTGTAGCTGTCTGTCAGCCTCGAAAGGCATGTACTGATGTTAATTACTTGTAACTTTCTGGGACGCACATTTCTCTTTCTAACTTTGTGGTTTTGGTTCTAATTAGGCGTCAAAAGGAAGCAGAATTGAAACTGTTAGAAGAGGAAACTGCTAGAAGAGTTGAGGAAGCGATTAGAAAAAAAGTTGAGGAGAGCTTGAACTCTGAGGAAGTCAAGCTAGAAATACGACGGCGTATAGAGGGGGTCGAAAGAAGATATTTGATGAAGTTGCAATTCAACTTGAGAAGGAAAAGGAGGCAACTCTTTCTGAAGCAAGACAGAAAGCGGTAGGTTTTCCTATATGATTATCTAGTAACTGCGTACTTTTGAGCATATATTTTCCACGTGACTGCTTTCCAATGCATTTTATAATATTCATTTACATTTTTCTTTATATGTGCTTTAGAAGTAATGATTGGCTTTCAATGTGTAATGTCCAGTTTCAAGTGCCATCAGACGGAGGATTTAACACTGCGTAAATAAGGCTCTTTAACTTGTCTGTTTTATTTGATTTAAGAGGAAGCTGCTCTAGATCAGCAGTGCTATTACCATTTAGTTTTTCATTTATAGTTATAACCAGCAATCTTCCCTAGTTATTGAAGGTTGGTCTAATGAATACTTTTTCGCCAATTGTTTGTATTAAGAACACATTCTTGATGCCGCTGTCTGCTTCAAATCCTTGTAGCTTCCCCTCTGTTGTCTATTCCTTCCACACAAATCTGAGCACCATCTATACTGTGGTTCCAATATTTTGGCTTTAGGGCGTGAATGAAGTCAACTTTGATTGATTAATTCATGCACTTTACTAATCCTTCACTGTGAGAACTGCCTTCTGAACAAAGCCAAATAAAAGAAAGAAAGCAAGAAGCAAAAGATGGACTTTAAATTGGCGCGATGAAGGGAAGAGTTTGGCGGTGGATGCTCTCTCACCTTGTCTTCAGTGGGTGCTACTCTAACCTTTGGCATACTCGTTACTCACCTTATTACTTCCTAGTATTACAACATCTTTACTGCATCAATATCATCATTGCTACATTCTTTTTCTTCTTCCTTTTTTCCCTTATAAAATTTACCTTGACTTTCTTCTGAACCTAGATTTTCATTATTACCCATCATTCTAATCACAAGGGAGGACTAGTTTTACTGTCGGTTTGCTGTCTGATTTTTTCTCTCATGGCCAAAGAATGCATCTTCTGCTGATAGAAAAAAATATACTGAGAATACTTTCGACTTTGAAGGCATTGTTCCTAATGATAAAGTGGGAGGTTAATAAGTCTCCATCAGTTTGTCCATGGATTTATTACTTGTTGCCATCTTGCTGTCAATTTCCCTAAAATCTTGTCTTTGCTTTGGTTTGTGCTTTTGGAATGGGACTTGCAGGAACAAGAAAGAAGAGAACGAGAGGAATTAGATAAGATGCTGGAGGAGAACCGGAGGAAAGTAGAGGAGGCTCAGAGAAGAGAAGCTCTTGAACAACAGCAGAAAGAGTTGGAACGATATCAGGAGTTGGAGCGCATCCAGCGACAAAAGGAAGAAGCCATGCGAAGAAAAAAGATGGAGGAAGAGGAAGAGAGAGCAAATCAGATGAAGCTGTTGGTAAGAACAAATCTCGCCCCAAATTGTCGTTTGCTATTGGATCAAAGTGATAAGATTGCCGCATTGGCGTGGCAATCCAAGTGCCAGATGCATCCAAGTGTTAGATGCCGAGAAAGTTCTGTAATTGATAGTAGGAAATGTCGTGAACTTGGTCTGCCCTTAGCTAATTTAGGGCATCCATTTTGTGGAAAAATCTGCAGACTATTGTATCATATCCAGTCCTCTTAAAGATTTTCCTGTCATCTTTCTCCTCAGAAGTCAATTCATGCATGTTGTCTTGTGTTCTCATCTGATGAAGCGTTGGAAGTGGAACATTTAGTTCCAATCTTGCTGGGCGTTGCTTCGTCATATGAGCATCTTTCTGATATATAACTTTTCAGGCATCATTGTTACTGGATTTTATAGTCTGGATATAACTCATACTGGCTCTGGAAGAGCACTTTCAGGAAGATCGATGCTTAAGAGATTTTTCTCCCAAATGTGGCTGTGTAATGCTTAGTCTTCAACAAACCTGTTCTGTTATCAAATCTTCAAATGAGATTCCTAAATCGTTGGCACTGAATCTGGTGATACCATGTTTCTATATCTGATCGATCTTGTCCTCAAATAACAACGATGTATCAGAATTTAACCACCAATTTACTTTGTTATTTTCACAAAATGCTCAATGAACTCTTCTCTCAGATCCTAGTATTATGTGCTCCTCATGACAATCTATGAATCCTCTCAAGACCTTATCTTGTATTCTTGATTAATACCAACCAAAGGGTCAGTAGTTGCTTTCTTAAGGTTCTTTTTGTTTACGGGTCCCTTCTGCCATGAAGAGGACGGATCTGGGGACCTGGGGTCGGCAATTGTTGTTCTTCGGCATGATTGAAGCTTGTTTATTAGCTGACCAGCGATACGTTAATATCAGATTTGTATCAGCTTCTGCTCTCACAAAAATGTAGCAAATGTTGCGATCAATCAATTGACGCTAACATGGTTTTTTTTGTTTTTTGTTTTTGTTTCGGCTGTCTAAATCTGATCATTTTCCAGTTACATTGCTATTTTGATTGTGAGGCTTGCATTCAGTTGTCTCAATCCCTGGTCTGCTACCAGTATGTGTAGGTGCTAATAATGGAGTAGCAAGTTGGCAACAAAGAGCAACAGGGCTGATGGTGCGTTGTCTGGCTGTATGAGACTACCACGTTGGTGTAGTTGCTGGTAGGAGATCTCAGCATTATGCCGTGTCTCAACAATGCTCACAGGAAACTGGGGCACATGGCCGATGGGCCACCCTCCCTCTTTCCATGGTCGGAAGAATGCTACATGTGTTGATTGATGCTTGAACTCCCCACCATATAGGAGCCCACATTTAAGATTGTGCAAAAGATTGTGGAAATATTAATCTCATGAAAAAGTAATATATGAAAAGAATGTGGAGAATGACTTGGCATGAGGGCACTGGCCAATCAAATCTTGCCATGTGATACTGCAGAACTTTTAAAAAAAATTGTGTTCTTTTCAGTTGTCTCTTTCTAAATAGTTTTTTCTGATCAAAAATTAAAATTTAGCTATTACTGTTCAGGAATAGGTTCGCTCCTTTGCACTCCAGCGCGCGCCCAATGACGGCCAGATTTCAGAGGGGCAGTGGTGGGTGGTGGGGCCCATAAAAATTGTGTTCCCCACCTCCTGTCTTCCTGAAATCTGGGTGATGGGCGGCAGCACGCTGGAGCTGGTTCGCTCCTTTGCGTGAAGGAGCAAACCCGCTCCCGTTCAGGACTACGCGGTGCCCTGTGCGCGCGCGCGCATTTCCAAGTTATCCACATTCCATATGCATGCTCAGACGATATTTTACGTTAGCAAACATCACTTATTTTATATTTGAAAATATAGTTAACAGCTTGATACAGTATTAAATACAGCCCTATTTATCATGACCATAGAATTTTCCCTAAAAGCAAAGTTGTGGATATTAAAATGATATCAAAATTAGTTAGCTGTAAATCTAATTTGTCATGGAGTGAGCTTAACTCACAAGATTGAGAGGAAGTGTCACGAGAATGATGAAAGTGAAACATTAAACATCATAGTTTGATATAGTGTTAGGACACGAGTGAAAATTTTTGTGTTCAAATCTCACACGTTTTTGATAAGTGTTCAAATCTCACACGTCTTTCTATAAGTGTCCTAGTTTGCGACTCATTCTAGTAAAAAAAAAAAAAAAAAGATGATGGGCATGCCATATTAAGAAATCAAACTGACATCTGTAAAATTCTGTATTTCATAAAATACTTGTATTGCAACATCGTGATCAGCTGCAGAAGAAACGAAACAGATACAAAGTTACACTATAGAAAAAAATCATGTCAGCACTGATTGCATTTGTATTTATCCACGTCATATCACAGGACTTGAGTTCCCATTTGAGGCTTACGTGAGCTAGTCGTTGAAAAGTTCAGCCTATATTATTTATAGGATCCATAGATTATTTTTTTTCTTTGATTGTTAATTTTTCTTGAGAAATAAAATCATAGTCTAATGCAAACATGATTTGAATTATCTCCAGATCTAAATAGTAATGTATCGGATATATGTGGCCGGTCCATTGTTGAGACGGTAGACCCATACACAACTCGAAGCCAAATCGACCCCAATAAGAGCGGTTCAGGCTAGAGTTAGGGTTTGGATGGGGAACACTTTGTAAAAAGTTGCATTTTATTGTATATGTGGATGTGATTAATCTTAAGTATTCCTCTCCTAATATAATTAGGGTACTGAGTCTACAAATAACTAGATGTCAATTCTTCTCTATTACACACATACAAGAATCACCACTCTGATACTATAGTATATATGTTGGTGCTCTTGGAGCACTCATCTGGCTAAAGGAAAGAGTTTGGGGATTGAATAAAAAGAGTGTGCTTTCACTTTTTTCACATTTATGTATTTTCTGTGTTTGTATCTAGATATTAACTAACTATTACAATATAACAAGCAATGCATAATTTCTGTTTGATATATTAGTAGTTCGTCTATTTTATTGGAGGGTTCAGAAAAAAGAATTAATTATCCATCTGCTTGTACTACTAAAACATGTGAGCTTCATACTAAAAAGTTTTGGTGAAGTTTTGGTTTTAGCCTTGTTAGGTTAAGTTTTGATGAAAAGTTTTCCAATTTGAGCAGATCAGGCCACCCAATAAAGTTCATAAAATTTGGCACATGGGTAACTGTAACTGGGCTGTAATTGAGTGGTAACTGGGTTGCAAGTGAGTGTTAGTTGAGTTACGTAAGTCTTTTACGAATTACGGTCCAAACAAACATAGTAGTTGTAACTGGGTAGTAAGTCATTTACGAATTACGGAGTTTTACGCGAAACAAACGGCCCCTAAATTGAAATCGCGGTGCAATTTTCTTTTCTTCTTTTTTCCTTTTCTAAACAATCTTATTTGATTTTAAGTATATAAAGCAAATCTTATTAGATTTATTTTTCATTTAATAATATTGATGGCAAAAAAGATGCTTTTCTTCCCGCATCAAGTCAAAAGAGTAATTCGATAAAACATCAAGTCGTGCATGACTGACTTTATTCTAGCTAATGGAGGGGAATTCGCATTATTTTTGGCCTTCTGCTCTAAAGAATCTCTACTCACAAAGTCAGAAGCTTCCCTATACATATGCTCGCTTAAAAGCCAAATTGATCAGTGGCATCTTTCTGTTCTATCTACATTTGTTTAGAGCTTTTCCAATAAAATTAACTTTTAGTTTTATACAAATACTTCGCGCTTGCGCATGCACAAGAAATTATTTCAGGCACTCGATGCGCATGAGTCTGAAGAGGACCCGTCTGTGAAAGACGTGTTTGGTTGCAAGGAAGTGGGCAGAAGTAAGGAAACATGGAAGTATAATTGCTCACTTCCCAATCTATCTAAACACTGGAAAAGTAAAATGAGAAAACTTTTTTTTCTTTCTCTCTTTTCCCTTTTATACAATTACTTCCTCACTTTCAGGGTGCTACAATTAATTTGTGATCATGTTAATCTCATTTGTAATAAGTTGTAACTCAAATCAGTTAATTTTGTGATCATATAATCTCACTTGCATTATAATTACAATTTAATTTTTATTTTTTAATTAATTTTTCTTTTAATATTATTTTGTGGCCAACTTTTTCACTTTCACAGAAGTCTTATTTCTGTTCACATCAAGGTTGAGATCCTCAGAAGGGGTGCAAACGGGTCGAGTCAAACACAGTATTTTAGTATTTCTGCAGTCAAATTCAAAGAAGTTAGGCAGGCACGCCGTTCGGATATGAGCCAGGCTACTCGGTTACGTATCACATTTTTCAAATATATGTTTATCCAAGTTCTGATATTTTATAGGATGTATATTTGAAATTAATTTTAGACGCCTCCAAGACATTATCATCATAATTATAATTTGAAGTCAACTTAAAATATCTCACTCAAAAAAAAAGTTTCACGAGTTGAAAATTCTTATAGAGGATGTATGTTTAAGTCATGGAGTGCAAGAATGTAATATGTTTAAATAATAGATTGCTTGCTAATATCAAGTGTTAACATATTCAGATGGATATTGAATGTATAATTTTATAACGGTTGTGGGCAAGTTCGGGTAAAATTATGCATTTCGGTTTCGGCCGGTTCGAGTCGGGTGAATTTTGCAAAAAATAAACCCTCCAGTATGATTCCGGTCGGGTTTTCAAATCTCTCCAAACCCATAAATTTTTGACGGAACGAGACGGTTTTAGGTTCGAGTACCCGACGCGCTACACCCTTCTACCTCACATGGATCCACAAAATTTGTGAAATTTTTGTAAATTTTCTCAGGTGAATATTTCAGGATCCGATCTGATTGGGACCCTTTGCCAGTTAGCAACCGCTCAAGATCCATATTAAGTACTAATATTATTTTGCCCAAAATTAAGGTCCATCTGTAACAAATGGACTATAAAAAAAAACCTAAAAGAAAAAAAAAAAATGAAAAAAAACATTTTATTTAAGTGGGGTTAAATATGTAATAAAGTTAAAAAAGAACTGCAATCTCATGTGTTTCTTTCTAAAAACTTTTAATAATATTCAAACCAAGCAATGTAAGGTTTTTCGCGTGACTCATTCTTACTATCCGTCTGTCTGTCCCTCAAAAGAGAGCCACAGAGAGAACGAAGCAGGGCTTTCCTCCTTGTTGCTCTCTTCTCCCTTCCTCTCCCTCTTCCTCTCCCATCTTCTCACTCCACCTCCTTCTCCCCTTCTCCCCCTCGACGTCGCGGTTTTCACCACAAGTGATAATCTAGTAATATTATTTTTTTATTCCTTATCAAAATCGATCGGAGGGAGGTTTTCTCCTATGACTCATATAAAAATTTTGTCCGTCTGTCCGTCTTTTCCTCTCTCACCTTCTCCTCCTTCTTTCTCCTTTCTCCTCCCTTCCTCCTGCTCATCCTGGCTGATCGGTCAGTTTCTCACAAGATAACGATGGTACATTAGTTTATCAAAACGACTGAAAGGAAGTTTTCTCCGTGACTCGTGTAGAAACTTTGTCGTGTGTCTTCCACTTTTTTCCCCCTCTCAGCTCCCCTATTTCTTTCTCCTTCTTTCTCTCCTCCTCTTTCTCCTCCTGGTCGATTAATCGGTTTTCGACCGACATCGATAATATACTAGTTTATTAAAACTGATTGGAAGGAGGTTTTCTCGGGTGACTCATATAGAAGCTTTATTTGTTTATCCGAGAGAGGAAGAGAGTAGCGTCGACTCTCTTCTTCTTTTTCTCTCGGGTCCCCTCTCATTCTTCCTACTTTCTTTCTCTCTCTCTCCACCTCCTTCTGTCAGTTTATCACTGATAATTTATTTATTCAATTAAATTACATATAAAGTCGATCTTGGGGAATTTCGTTGGTCGGTGTGAGGTGTGTTCTCAACGGCAACGTGCTCTGCGCTTCCTTATTCCTCTCTCTCTCTCTCGCTCTCACTTCTCTTGAGGGAACTCCTCTCGTCAGCTCTCTAGGAAAAAAGAAAAAGAAAAAAAAAATTAAAGAATAAAAAGAAAAAACGACTGCTGACTGATCTTTCTCTCTCTGAAACCTCTTCTGGGTTCCACCACTTTTACAGATACAGATTGGTGTCCTGAGTTTGATCCCTTGTTTGAGCGGCGAGGCCACCACCAGGTGAAAATTTTCTCTTGATTTGCAATTTTGTTAATGTGAACTTCTGAACTTTAATTTGATGACATGGTTCTGTTCTATATCATTATCATTATGATTCTTGAACTTGTGTGTGTTTATTTTCAAGTTTGTTTGAAAATAATGTGTGAATAGGATCATAGCAAGTTCTCCTGTGCCATGATTTTGAGAGAAAAACCGTGTCGCGCAATTGGCATTGTCCCTGAAGGCATTGGATGCAGAGCTTTATATCTGAAACAAAGTCCTTGACTTGATAGAAGATTAGCCTTGCTTGAGGATTTTGATTTCTTTGGAAATTGAATCGAATGCGTATTGTTCTTTTGAAATAAACTAGCAAAAGTATCCTATGCCTCCGTTGGTGTTTGCGCTGGAGAACTCATACAAAGTTGGTGTTCTGATTTGTTGAGGTATCATTGTGCTTCCTCTACAATGAGATCTCACAAATAAGGGTGGCAATGGTAAGTTACCTTAACTTTTTACCCTAATTTTAGGGGAAAGGGTGAGAATTTCATACCCATTTATGTAAAGGGATAGAATAAGGGTAAATATTTATACCCATCTATGTAAATGGGTAGGATATAGGGTAAAATGTTTATTCCTATATGTTTCTCATTTACCATGGTTTTAATTAATTTATGTATATAACATGGATTTAAATATTGGCGACACATGAGCCGATATTATTCATTATGAGAGGGTAAATAACAATCTAATGCTTTGGATTCATAAACGTTTGGGAATTTAGAAAAAAAAATGATGAGCCCTAGCTAACTTGATCTGTTGAGTCGAACCCATCATTTGGGTTAACAGGGAAAGAGAGGGGATAGGGTAGGGAGAAATAAAAGAGAAAGTATGAGAAATAGAGAGAGGACAAGAGAGCCGTACCTGTGAGGAACAAGGGCAGCGAGATCCATTAGTGGAGGTAAAGGTGCAAGGTCAGTGAGACCAATCGGTGGTGACAGGGAGGGAATATCACAACAAAACTTATCCCCTCTCTCTTCGAGCAACACAGTATATGTACACGTTTTTCTTTTCCTCCTCCATTTTCTTTTCACCTTTGTGTGGATGTATGCACATGAACCAGATATATAAAGGCTCTCCGGAGGATCTAAGCATTAGAAGAAGGGCACACATATCATCTATGGGTCCTCCAAGTCTCCAAGCTCATGCTTTTAATTACACATTCTGTGCATGAACCAAATTTAGTTTGTTTAATGGGTTATTTTTTTGTTCGTAATGAGTATTTGCAATGGCCAATAAGATACATACTTATATAAACAATCATTGAATCAAACAAACTAAAAAATAATAAACCAAACTCATTTGCTTCAATTGTGCTGAGAGATTGATTTTAACGTTAATCTAAACTTAAAAGCCTGGTTTTAAATATCAGCCAATTCTGATATGTATTGACAATATCGTATCGAGTCTTAAGGCATAATACGATATTAGTGCTATAATATCGGCCGATATTGGGGCTAATATTTGCCTGAGATGGCCGATAATAATGGGTGGATATATACGATATTGATTATAAAAACCATTGGTTGATATCGATACCGATTCTGAGATTTTAAACCATGCTTCAAAGTTTATCTGAAATTAATATTTTTTAGAGGGAAAAAATATAAAACTAAAATAAAATTATTTTCTACCAACTATTATTAATTAAGTAAAATATCATAATACTTTAGTTCAAAGTTATTAGATTAGATTCGAGAACATATTTTTGAATGGGAAATTATATAGTGAAGGATATTCCTTTAATAACGCAAAAAGGGGTAAATATATAGGAAATTTAAATAAATACACAAATTATGCAAATCAGGCGTTGTATATGAGGTTGTAACTAAGAGATATGATAAGAAATTAGTGTATTCATAAGAGTTTGATGTTTCTTCTACTGATGATATAATGAGTGAGAATTAATTTAGATGGTTTAGGCATGTGCAACACATGAAAAAAATGCTCCAATTAGGAAAAGTGATATGATCATAGATAATAGGGCAATGGGATTAGGGGAAGGTTATTCGAACTTGGATGTTGGTAATTAAGAAGGATATGTTGAATTTTTCATGTAATTGAGGAGATTCCCCTTTACTGAGGAGATTGACCTTAACAAGCTAAATGAAAGAAAATGATTCGTGTAGTTGACCCCTAAAATTTTGGGGTAACGACTTTTTTGTTGTTGTACACAATTTTGATATTACTGGTGCAATAGATATTTTGTTATACAATTAATTCATGGAAAGCTAATCTAAACTTCATGTAATTTGTTAAGAACTAAAAGATCATTGCTAATTAAGATCATTGTTAATTATATAAGATCATTGCTAATTAATTTGATTGAAAAGGGTCTATACCAATATTAAATGTAAGTTATTACTGAAATTAGCTTAATTAGGTCATGTGCCATTTTGATATTCAAGTGCTTTAAGATTCTGAGATTATCTTGTTGTTTAGCTTTATTACTTTTGTTTGCTTCTCTTGTTTTATAACATGAACAGACCTCTCATTCCTGCAGTTGTCTCTTCTAAAATTTTGTGGTCTGTGTGCCATCACATTTAGGTGGGTGGCTAGTTGCTGTTTGCCTTTGTCTTCATTTATGAACAGATGCGTGAGAGCTAGGCAAAATTGGTACCAAGATGAGCAATGAGGAGAATGAAAGGTGAATATCATTTCATTTCTTTGATAAATATTCTTTTAGACATTATTTGTTGTCATCATATAATGTTAGGTCAATTGTAAAAGAAGAAGAAAGAGAACTATTGAAATATGCCACTGTCGTTTTATACTTTTATAGAGTAGCTAATCCTGTTTCAAGAAATGTGATATCTTGTCTTTTACTAGGCTTTGTGAGAATGTCCTTCCAAATGGGGACATCTACATGGAAACTTTGATGGATTACTTCCTCATGGCATGGGAAAATATGTCTGGGTAGACGGAACAATCTATGAAGGTGAATGGGAAAAAGGAAGAATTACTGGAAGAGGACGGATTTGTTGGTCATCAGGAACAATATACGAGGGAGACTTCCGAGGAGGTTTCCTTCATGGTTCTGGCACTTTTTTTGCACTTGATGGATCGATTTATAAAGGTTCTTGGAGAATGAATATAAAACATGGTCTGGGAACCAAAACATATTCCAATTCAGATGTTTACGAGGGTTTCTGGAAAGAAGGAATGCCAGAAGGTATTGGCAAGTATACTTGGAGCAACAGCAATACTTATATTGGGAACTGGAAGGCTGGAAAATGAGCGGTAGTGGAGTTATGAATTGGGGAATGGTGATCTGTTTGATGGTAGTTGGTTAGAAGGATGGGAACATGGGTCAGGTTATTACAAGTTTGCGGATGGTACATGTTATCTTGGAACATGGAGTAGGGGGCTGAAGGATGGGCAGGGGACATTTTATCCAGTTGGGAGCAAACTTCCTTACCATAAGTGTCGTGAATTTGTTGTATATAATTACGGCGAACAGAGTCTTTCTCCTGCGTTGCTCAATTCTGAAGGACTTAACGATAACAGATCACGTTCAAGAAGGAATATTTTTAATAGATGGAGTATAAGTAACTGCTTTAGACGTTCTGGACGAATATCTCATCGGACTACATTAGATGGGGTTTTGGACGGTGGTGATTCTGCTGGAAATATTCCATCACAGGAGAATGCCCTCACGATCGCCTGTTCATCTGTTGATGCTCAAAATGGTAGGGGTGTAGTTTATGAGAGGGAATACATGCAAGGGGTTTTAATAATGGAAAGAATAATAAGTCATGACTTTGAGATGTCATGTAAAAATAAACGGAAGCATAAAGCTGAAGCAAAACCAGCGAAGGGGCCAGGTCAAACTATTTATAATGGTCACAAGAGCTATTTTCTGATGCTGAATTTGCAGCTTGGAATTAGGTACTTCTTAATCATTTACGATATAGCTGTTCATCTGGTTATTCTTCCATATGTTAATTATGTAATGCATCTCCTGTTGTCTACACATTATTCATGTTGCAGCACATTTTGTTTATTTCCGGTTTACAGAAACTTTTATCATATAAAGTATGTTGCTTCTTTCCATGGGCTCTGGAGGGAGCATATGCTTTAGGTTATAAATATCATTCAAAAATTTTCACTTTAACCATTAAGATTGTGAATGCTCAGTTGCTTTGGAAGTGGATCTATTCTGTTACATAACTTTTCTCTTTCTTTTTCTGTAAAACAAAGTTTGCTGCCTGGACTTGTACCTAGGAGTTCCCACAATCAATGCCCGACCCTTTACCATTTTAACCTGGCTTCAGGGCTATTTTGTTAGATAATAACAGTGCTCACTCTTACATTATTACTTGTTATTTCTGGATAAGTTACTATGAGCATGGCCCTGTTGAAGCACTACATGAACTATAAAAGTTATGTTTCTTCAGCCATCTTAAGTATTAGAAGCCAGATTTAGTAAACTTTCAATTGCCAAGTGTAGGGGTAAATTCCTCGGGGGTATTTATCTACACTCAATTTGTAAGAGGGAAAATAGAGTAATACAAACACCAGAGAATTTACATGAAAAACCCGGAGGGGGGGGGGGGGGAATCATGGTGCCAACAGAGAGTAGGGGTGAGCATCGGTCGGTTCGGTTTGATTTTTGCTAATTTTTGCAAAATCGAACCGAACCAATTAGACTTAGTAACCGAACCGAACCGAATTGACTCATTTCGGTTCGGTTTTTCGGTTTTTTCGGTTAGACCAATTTATTGCCATCATTTTTTACATTTTTTAATCACTATTATATTATCATCTTTTAATATTCTAATCTCAAATATCCATTATCCAAATTAGAAATAAGAAAAGACTTTAAATTTAATGTGAATTAAAAATTTCAAATTTTAAAACTTTTACATTGTATTTGAGCTCTTATATTAAGGCTCATATAATTATTACTAACTTTTAATGATAAGAATGGAAAAAAACTATATTAATATAAATATTATTCTCAATTGTTATGGTGTACTTAACATTAGCCTTCATATATTCAATATAAAAAAGATGGTATTACTAAAAATAATGAGATAAGTTTCTCCAATTTTGTTATAAAGTATATGATTCACTTAATTGAATTTGAGTAGGTAATATATAGGGTGAGAGATTCGGTTCGGTTGGTCGGGTTCGAGTTTGGAACATAAACCGAAATCCGACCGAATTAGTGCGGTTTGGTTCGATTTGGGTTCAGGTTTTAGTTTTTGGTCGGTTATTTCGGTTATAACCGAACTCTGCTCACCCCTAACAGAGAGGGAGATTCTACTAAAATAAAGAGATTATAAGGAGTTCCCAGCACTCTATTACAGATTCAATTCTTTAGGGTTCGATCTCTTCAGGTCCCCTTTACTTGATGGAGGTCCAAGTGTATAAATATCCTGCACGCCGTAATCAAAAGTGCAGATATTGCGGATCTCCATAACTGCAAGATTTGCACGTTGAGATTTCTTCATAATTGCTCGAATTATGCTCTTTATTATTTGGAGTGATTTCTGTTGCCATCTATAACCGTCCGCGCTGGAGCAGAGGCTGTTGCAACATTCAAAACGTGGGATGATCTGGCAGCGTAACTGACTCCGTAAATCAAGAGAGTTCTGCTTCCTGAACTGAAGGTGAAAATCAATAAGGTCGGTTGATGTAGCTGTCTTGCTCGGGGAAGTTGACCTCGGGAATGACTAAGTGGTGCTCGGAAAAGTGCTCGGAGCATGGGAGTTCTGGGCGGTGGTGGTGTCCTTAGAAGGAGTGACCTTTAGAACGGCTGAGTGGTGCTCGAAAAAGTGCTCTGCTGGCATGTCTTGTCTGTTTCGGGTGTTCTCGATGAGGTGGGACATGTATTGTGATCATGATGTAGATCAAATTCTGACTACTACAGATGCCCCTCCGCCTACTCCTTCTTAGAGTTCTAGAGAGTGGAGGGGAGAAAACTGATCTCTCTCCTGGTTTGAGAAGTCGTGACGTCCTTTGTACTTTGAAGGAGAGCGATCGAGATGCCTTTCCGTACCTTGAGCTTTTTTGAAAGTTGACGTGGGGGAGGACAGTTGGCAAATTAATGATCGAGATCCTATCGTCATAATGAATGAGATCGTGTAGCAGAGGTGGATCATAGCTGGCTAATTTAACATGCCGTAAAATTCGGGATACGAACTGACTCTTTGGGGTCATTGAGAATTTGAATAGGAGACGATTTGGTTTCCTCATTTATAAATAGGGTGGATTTTGAAAGAAGTCTACTCATCTTCTTAAGAGTTTCTTACCCCTAAACTTTTTGTTCTGGTAGATAGCGACATCGTTCTTCTGTTTCGTACGATGAAGAAAAGAGAGGAAGAGGACGGAGATGGTGGAGGCGACGGGCGCAATACATCAGTCTTCGCGATGATCTTGTCGCAAAACATCAGTTTTCGCTACAAGATCCTGTTGCCAGGGAAGATCGGGAGGGCTCATGCTTTGACTTGATTTACTCATCTGTTATCCTATTGGGCCAAATCAAGTTCTTAGCTTAGTGCTTTGAGATCTTCTCTCATGGTGGTGGGTGAGGCAGGAATGGGGGCTGTCCTGGGCAGTAGCGGAGGTGGACTTGATTCCATTACCGTCTTTCATGTCTTGCAATCTTCACTCCTGGTTGGATCCTGTCGCTCTCGTCCTGGGAAACTCTTTTCTTAAGGCGAGGCACAGGAAGGAAGCATGGGGGTGCCTTGGGACGCCACCGACGAAGCATTCTTCCTTCGAGAGTTCTGACCTCTTGCTCAGGATGGAGGGTCAGTGATGTGTTGCTATCAGTGTCTTGTACGTCATGGAGGAGTCGTATGGCTTTCCTGGAGGCATGTTCTGGTTGGAGAGGAGATTCTGCAGCTGAAATCTCTTTTTTTTACAGGAATCTCCCTGAGTTTTCCTCGGAATCTACATAAGGTGACGTAAACTGTATGATCGTGCCCATGCGAAGCGTTCTCTAACGAGCAGTTCTTTATTTGCTTCAACATCGGAAATTTATTCGCACAGATGATCTGATGAGTAGTAGATGTGAGTTATCTGCATTTTCTTTCAAAAAAGCAAACACAAATGAGTGATAGATCTTTATTACTCTTGTTAGATGTAACCAAATGTGTATTTGAATGAATGTAATCAGAAAGCTTTATAATAAAAGCATTAATATTCAAAAGGAAATGTTGCTTGGATCTTGTCTGGTTTGTTTTACCATGACTTTCATTTGAAATTGGATGTCTGTTCGGAGAGTTTGTTTTGACTCCGAGATGTTTGGTACTGGCTCGACGTTTGGTTCCCGAGTGAATGTTAGTCCCACAATGGTTCCTGCAACTATTTGCCTCTGAGTGGGAAAATCCCAGCTGTGGGGTTGAGCCTCCGAGAAGGAAATTTTTTTACAATGGAGTTAGGTTCACACTTGCTTCCGAGTGAAAAAATCCCATTAACGGAGCTGCGAAGCCGAGCCTCTGGGAGGGAGAAATTCCTGTAGCAGAGTTTGATCTCCGTGTGGGAGAAATCCATAGCGGACCGTCTTGGAGGACGTAGAGGAGTCTGTATTGCCGTCTTCGAGTGGGGAAATCCCATCTTAGGACAATCAGACAGTAGTGGAAGTAATTATGATGCGCATACAAGCATACAATGACATAAATTAAAATATTAGAAGCAAATATGGGTAAATCTGGTTGTACGAGCTTAGTTAATGGATTTATGAAACTAGTATGTCGAGGGAATAATCCAAATAAGGAAACCCTCATAGATATATCTTTTGTCTCATGGAGCCATTGACCAAACATATACAACCCGAGTTATCTCATAGTGACCAATCATCAAGCACATTCAAACTTTGAAATCATACATGGGGCTTTTGTTCTCAGGAGATCCTACCTGTAGCTTTTCGTTCTTGGGAGAATAATTGGACTTATGACCATACGAGACGATACGCTAGGAGATAATCTAAATAAGAAAACTCATAAATATACCTTGTGCCATATGTAGCTATAGTCCTGTTGGACCTGCAAAAATTGGTCTGAAGTGGGGAGTATAACCCATCGATAGATTGAATGCGTCTGTGCCGGATAGGCCCCCTACCCGGTGACGATCCGATACCTCCAACGTGGGGGTAAACCCATTAGAGAAGTTGTCCTCTCGTGTGGGGGATATTCCATCAACGGAGTTCTCCCGAATGGGAGAAATCCCATCATCGAAATTTGAAAAGAATTCGGCAGAGAAAAAACTACTGGGGGTTCATCCGCTCGTAGGTTCAAATGAGGGAAGCCCGTAGGTTAGTGTCTGTGTTTCGAGTGAGGACAATTCCATCAGCGAAATATCAGACGGGGCTTTGAAAGGGAGAAATCCCCCCGCAGAGTGGGAGACTCTGAGTGGGTGCAATCCCACAACGAAGGATTTCAGCTCATGTAGGACTACCGATAAAAGTCGTAGGCAAGTCCGCATTGACACTTCCAAGTGAGAGAAATTCCATTAGCGGAGTGTACAGACACGATCCTCCGAGTGGAAAAATACCAACAACGGAGGAATCACGTTTCCGCCTCCGAGTGGGGAAGTCCCCTTAGTGGGGCATGTGGATGGATGGATGTCGTAACCACCTCCGAGTGGGGGAAATCCCATCAGTGAGGGATTCTAGCATCAGCCTCCGAGTAGGAAAAATCCCATTAGCGGGGCATGTGGACAGATGGATATATATCGTAACCGCCTCTGAGTGGGGAATCTCATCACCGGGGGTTCTAGCGGCCGCCTCCGAGTGGGAAAAATCTCATCAGCGGGGTGTGTGGATAAATGGATATACTGCAAAGGTTCGAAGCATAGAATAATATTTATTCAAAAATGTAATACATAAGGTTAGAATTGGAAGGAAGTACACTTTGTATGGAATGAAATTCGGGTAGTCAGTCGATTATCTTGTACTGGGCAGTCAAGTTCTGCTTCCGAGGAGGTTGCATGTACTGATGTCTGAAAATTGCATCGCTGGCAATTGCTTTCGTGGGGCCATTGTTGATCTGGAAGGCGATTTTTGAGGAAGGCTGTGGGGGAGAGATATCTTGAGCGTAGAGACTCAGATCTCAACGAAAGCACCAAAATATAGGGGGTAAATTCATTGTGAAAATTTATCTACACTCAATTTGTATGAAGAAAATGGAGTAATGCGAACACCAGAGAATTTATGTGAAAAACTCGCAGAGGGAAAAATCATGGTGCCAAGAAAGAGGTAGATTCCACTAAGGGTGTGTTTGGTTGCAAGGAAGTGGGCGGAAGTAAGGAAATGGGGAAGTAAATGCTTACTTTCCTATCTATCCAAACACCGAAAGAGAAAAATAAGAAAATCCATTTTCCTTTTCTCTTTCTCTTTTATACAATCATTTTCTCACTTCCAGAGTACTACAGTAATTTTGTGGTCATGTAAATCTCATTTGTAATAAGTTATTGCACAAAACAGTTAATTTTTTGATCATGTGAATCTCACTTGCATTCTAATTACATTCCATTTTTATTTTTCTTAATTAAATTTTATTTTAATATTATTTTGCGGTCAACTTTGTGTCAACTTTTTCACTTTCACTTTCACATTACCATCCAAACACCGAAAAGGACATAACATTTTCAAACCACACTTCCCAACAACATTCAAACACCGAAAAACTTACTAATCAATTCTCAAATTTCAAAGAGAACTATTACGACTTCCTTACTTCCTTACTTCCTCACTTCCACCCTTAACCAAACATGCCCTAAATCAAAGAGATTATAAGAAGTTCTCAACACTCTATTATAAATTTAATTCTCTAGGGTTCAATCCCTCTGGGGTCCCCTTTGCTTAATGGAGGTCCAAGTGTATAAATACCCTGCAGGTCGTAATCAAAGGTGCGAATGATGCAAATCTCCATAACTGCAAGATTTGCATGTTGGGATTTTTCATAACTGTTCGGATTATACTCTTGATTATTGGGAGTGATTTCTGTTGCCATCTGTAACCTCCGCGCTAGAGCAGGGGCTATTGCAACGTTCAAAACGTGAGATGATCTAGCAATGTAACTGACTCCGTGAATCAAGAGAGTCTTGCTTACTGAATTGAAGGTGAAAATCAATGAGGTCGATTGTTGTAGCTGCCTTGCTCGTGGGAGGAGTTGACCTCGGGAACGCTGAGTGGTGCTCGGGAAAGTGCTTGGAGTATGGGGGTTCTCAGGGCCGTGGTGTCCTCGGAAGGAGGAGTGACCTCGGGAAAAACTGAGTGGTGCTCAGGAAAGTGGTCTGTTGGCATGGCTTGTTATCTCTTTCGGGCATTCTTGATGAGATGGGACACGTGTTTCGATCCTGGTGCAGATCAAAATCCGACCACTACACCAAGCTATGAAAAACAAGGGTGGTTTCTACATATAACTGTTCTTTTGATGGAATTTTGTGTTTTAGAGCTTAATTGGTTAATCTATAGATCTTAGGTATTTCTACATATAAACTGTTCTTTTGATGGGAAATTTGTGTTTTAGAGCTTAATTCGGTTAATCTATAGATCTTAGGTATTTGTTTCTACTTTCTACCATTAAGACCAAGGCTGACAAGAGTTGGTGCAGGATAACTATAATGATATTGGTCTAATAAAAAACGTAGATGTCATTTCTTTTGAAATATTTTCACTCTTCTGTTACAATCTTGTCATTTCTCAATGATCAGTAAGCAAGAATCCGAGGACTTAAAAGTGAAGGCTTTTAAGTCCATGTTTTCTTTGACTCTTTGAGCAAGACTTTTAGTGCGTCATTAGATGATTTTGAGAAATTGAAACTATCGAGTAAAGTATTTAGTGCGGTTATTGCGGGGTGCTCCAAAGTATTGTTTCTGACTGCAATTTTGTTGAGTTGAAACTATAATTCTTCCACACATTTTATGCAAGAATGTTTTGTTTATAATTAAAATGGCAGAAAGTTTAAACTGGCCTCTTGAGATTGGAACTTAAACTTCCCTCGTATGAAACTCAAATTCTTGTTGGTCAGATTCGTGACCTTGGCACCAAAAAGATGTTCTTTCGCTTCAATGTCTCTCGGCCTATTTATGACATGGATCCTCTATCATGTCGTCAGTTGTCTAGTGGCAGCTGGACACTTTGGATCCTGCTTCAATGACTTGTTATCAGCATGACCAGGCCCATACTTGTTTCCTGATCCATTCCAGGCATGATGTGAGGATCTTTATAAGCATCACTGCTTTGTACCAGATCTTTAGTTCTGATTAGAGATGACTTGGTTCATAGGTCCATGAGCTTCTTTGGGAGGAAAACTCAACTATTTATATAATAAATATGCATGGACTGATGGATGTAAGATGCTTTGTGCATGTGCTTGAGCATGCGTGCATGTGTTTTGGTGTGTACATGCGCGCGCTGCATGGACTGATGGATGTCAGATGTTTCATATATACGCGCGTGTGTATGCCCGCACGTGTTCCATGTGCGTGTGTGCACTCACACATGCATAGAGTTCGACTTTCTTTAGATAAATAATATGCGTGGACAGATGGACATACAGATATGAGATGTTTCATACCGACACAACCAAATTCTTTTCGTTTAAATTCAATGATAGGCCATTCAAATTGAAACTGTACTATGTTCAAGTTTCTAAATTATTTAGAATGTAGATAAAAAATCAAATCACTATGAATTTATTGATGCAATTGGGTTTACCTGACTCAGCCTATAAGAATATCTGTAGATACTTTTATATCTTATAGTCACCAATTTGGATACTGAAGGCTTGGGACCAATATGTGTGAGGAGGTTAGTCAAGTTTGGGGGAAGATGGACATCAACCCAACCTTATTAGTATTTCAGACTATAACAGTTCTAGACTATAACAGTTCTGATGAACGCTCGCTCACTTTTTCCAGTTATATGATCCCATAAGATGATCCAGACTTGAGCCAGTCATCCAATTTCCTGGTCCCTGGAGAAAGGAAAAAGAATTGCACCTTCTTCCTTTCATGAATGGAGTATTAGAGAAATCCTATTGATTGCTGATTTCTTCAGACCTCTGGGGAAAAGCATGAAAAAAAGAGAAGGCTGATATGGCAGGAGATTGGGGCCAAAAGTTGAACCAGCCATAGAAGTAATTTTCGCCTTCCATCTGTTAAACCTGAAGTTCTATCAAATAGACTGACACACAGTCTAATTTCACTGATTGAACAAAGGTCGTTCTGTTGTGGGAAGAAAATTAAATTTGGTGATCGAAGCAGACCATGGTATCACAGGGGCAGACAAGTCTCCCTAAATTAATAGTACTTAAACTGTTTCAAGCTCACTAATCCTGACAATTCTGAAAAATATATGTTGCTCTCCTACCATATTTCAGAATACATCAAGTGAGCCATTTACTGCACTTGCTGGAGAAGTAGAGCTAAGCCAGCAATCAAAATGTCATCCACAGCGGACAGGTGAGGGATTTCTTACGAGCTTCTGTCAATGACTTCACCTGCACCGTCAACTCTCTCTTCCAAAAATTTCAATGCGAGCTGCTATTGTGAGAGTGAACTAGTAATAACTTAATCTCCTCTCCAAAATTCCAAATTCCTGTATATCTGCTGAAGTACTCGAATTTCCCACCTTTGACATTTGCTTTAGACGGCTTGGAGATGCAAGCCCTTAAGCTAATTGGCACTATAAAGATCTTAAGGAGCATACATGAATAATTGGATTCTTATTGCTTGATGTACATATCCATATTGAGTAAAATACTAAAATTTTTTTGAGTGTAGGAAGCTACACCCCTCCCCCTCCCCCGCCCCCACAAAAAAAAAAAAAATCTCTGCCGCATATATTTCAAACTTTTAAAATTAATTATGACATGATGGAATTGTATGTATGGTTGCACCATCTTTGATCTAGTTATTCATAATAAATCATGATGTTATTGATCTGATGTGGCTTACCTGAGTTTATGATATTTCTTTCTAAATAGAAAATTTAGCTATGTTATTTACTTGCACCGGATATTCATTTGAAGTGAACATGTGGATGCATGAATAATATTATGTTTTATATTAATTTTTAGTAAGACATGGATCTGTTGCAAAAGCAGCTCGATGGACAAAGTGTCCCTTCATACTATCTAATTTTGTATTTAATTTGGCAAATGCAACATGTTAATACTACCTTTTCTACTTTGGTTACTTAATGCAGTAATTCAAAATAATATATTGAAGTTTTGACTTAAAGTTTACAGATACACAGTTGGAAAAATTACACCTGTGCCTACGCGTGAAGTTCGTTCCTCTGATTTTGGTCCCCGAGCTAGAATAAGGATGTACTTCCCAAGTAAAGGTTCCCAATTCACACCTCCACACTACTCAATTGATTTCTTCTGGAAGGATTACTGTCCAATGGTTTTCCGGTATTTCCGCTTCTTATACCTTAATTAATGTATAGTATGGTGTGACATCTAAATGTTAGATTCCACTAATGCAGTATGAAGCTTCTCATATATTGTTAGCAAAAGTTCTTCGTTATTATTGTGATCATTCATTGCATATTTTGTGGATGTCTGATTCCTGAAGACTCAGTTTGGAATTACTTTGATTGATTTCTTCACTTAAGATGTGTAAGCGAACCTCTTTGCTTAAGCTATACAAATTGCAAGGAGATCTACATGTAGCTTTCCATAATATAATTTTGAGGTTTTAGTATGTATCCCTTATGATTTCTTAGATGTACAAAAAAGAAAAGAAAATTCCCACCACCCCACCCACCCACCCCCCCCCCCAAAAAAAAAAAAAAAAAAAAAAAAAAAGAAAAAGAAAAAAAGAAAAAAAAACAAAACAACGAAAGAAACAAAGAAAAAAAAGCACCCCCTAGGGAAAAAAACCAAGAAACATAAAAACACAATATAAAAATGAAATTCTGGTGGAGTTTTGTTACAATTTGAAACAAAAAGGTCAACAAATAATTTTCCATATCATTTTCTGAAAATTAGAGGGTTAATTGGGAAATAGATACAGTGCATTATTTTGGTATTATCATCAAAATATTGAGGACTTTCATGCTAAAAACTTTTTAATTTTAGAGGAACTCGAGGAGATTTCTACGTACCCGAGCAGAGTTATGTCTAGCATTTTATATCAAAAGGACAATTTTGTTAGTGAAGTATGGAAGCCATGTCAAATTTAGTTTTCCTTTTAGCAAATAGATGACGAGATCAGTAGAGAAATAATGAAGTGCGAACAATAGGAAGCATAGAGGTGGACGCGGGACACACACACACACACACACACACACACACACACACACACACAAAAAAAATAGTCACGATGACAGATATCATAAAAATCAAGATATAGTATGATATGATTATATGCGTGTGTGTGCTTATTTATAATAAACCTCAAAACCCTAAGTGAGTAGGACATGTATGAAAAAAGGAAAGCTAAACATAATGAAACCTTAATGATTTAACTGTAAACAGATAGCTTCTAATCAAATCTGAAATCAAATAAAACTTTGAATCCTTTAATGCCCCTCATCATTTTGAGAAGTTTGGATTATTCTTAAGTAGTGACCCGAAGTCTCTTTTTACGTATGCTTAAGTAACATACGATTTCAAGGAGACTGACACAACCCTTAGATTTTCTTTTTAAGCCAACACGGCTCCGCACAAAACATTTTAGTTTATCTGAATCTCACGAGGCTTCTATGTGCCCAATACGTGTCGGGAAGTGTCATATAAGTATCTGACAGGTGTCGGATACAGAAATGGGACCCATATTTTCCATTCTTTATGGGTGAACACTGTTGAGAAGAACACTTGATGCAGTTAGTAAAAGATTTCCAATAATTCCACATTGGTTACCTTGGGATGGAGTCATGGACCATGAAAGTCATTTATTTATTCTGTTCTTACCGTGCAACTTGCGGAGTGAACTAATTGTCTCTTTGAATGAATTTTCTTTACTCACTATCAATGTTAGAATTATTTTCAGGAATCTGCGTGAAATGTTTAAGATAGATGCTGCGGATTACATGATGTCTATATGCGGGGGTGATGGTCTTAAGGAGCTGTCTTCTCCAGGGAAAAGTGGCAGCATATTTTATCTTTCACAAGATGAAAGATTTGTCATAAAAACACTTCGAAAACATGAACTTAAGGTATTTCTATAAAATAATTTTGATTTTATTAATATATCTTCAATTGCTTTCGTTAAATTGCTTTTTCGTGGTATAATTATCTTCAACCTATGTGATTTCTCGATCATCTATATTATACAAGAGCTATTAAATATTATTTTTTTAAAAGTAAGATCATCTTCAGCAAATGAGTCTAGTTAATGATCCCTTTTGTGGTGCTCATTTTTTCTCTTTTAAGTAATTAATTTTCATGAGTGGAAAGATAGCCAATTGGTTCTCTATATTGATCTCTTCATGATTTATATTCTTTTCCTAAAAATTCACTGCAGAAGTACTTGAATGCTAGATATAGTGTACTTGTCATATGACTTGAAAACCTAGGATCCACAGTTTGGCATTGAAAATACTTTATAGTTTGACTTGCATTGTAATTTGATTTCTTTAAAAAGAAAGCATTCTTTTTTATTTTTCACCTTTTATGAACTTATATGTTCTTTCTTGTTTACTAACTATATTATATATTTACCATTAGTTGGATGAAGACAAATATTCCCTGGTAATCATTTGTTTATGGGTATAATCCAGTCTTTTTAGTATTTACATTTTAGAATCTGTTGGTAGCTTTTACGCCAAATTTGGATTTCTGTTTCAATATTTAACAAACAATTCTTTAATGTTTTCTGATAAATAGTGACAATAATGCTAGGTTGTTGTGCATATCACTAACCTATATTGGTGGTATAGGTTACCATTGATGTCTGTCATAGACTCATAATAAATATGACATCCTATAATACAGTCATATTTCAATTTGTGTATAGTGCATACTCCTTTTCTTATAGAGTCTACTAAAATAATTCTTTTTTGGTAGAGTCTACTAAAAATGCTCCCCAACTATTACGATCATGTTGGAGCCCATGACAATACCCTCATAACAAAGTTTTTGGTCTCCATCGTATTACAATAAAAGGCAGAAGGAAGGTACAGAATAATTTCATCATAATTCATAGGCCAGTTCATTTATTTCTGCTGGTTTACACATTCATTTTTCAGATCAGGTTTGTAGTGATGGGGAATATGTTCTGCACAGAACTGCGCATCCATCGCAGGTATGACTTGAAGGGTTCTTCTCAGGGAAGATCTACAAGAAAGAATAACATCAATGAGAACACCACTTTGAAAGATCTTGATCTTTCATATGTATTCCATCTGGACAAATCATGGCGCGAGTCACTTTTCAGGTCAGTTGCTTGCATCGTAATTTAGTTTTAAGAAACAGTAACACTTAATCAACTGTCAGTCTCATAAATGGTGGGCATGTTATTCCACAGTTGTTGAATTACATTATTAATAATCAATAACAAGAAAGCCTTTATCCCAAATTTTTGGGGCAGGCTAGACGAATCCTTTTCTTCCATTCAACTTTATTAAGGACCATCTCTTTAGTCAAGTTGATCACCAATATATCCTTCTTAATTGCCTCCATTAAAGTTCGTTTTAGGTCTCCAATCTACTTCTCATTGATTCAAATCAATGTGATCCTATCACTTCTCCCAATTGATGCACTTAATGGCCTCTGTTGCATATGCCTAAACCATCTAAATTGATTTTCCCTTATTTTAATCTAATTTCTGACAAGTGTGCTCATTGCTTATTCTATCTCTTAGTGTATTGCAATTCATCAATCACAACATTCCATTTTGCTACACTCATTTTTAGACCTGTTGTTTCTTAACCAACATTCTAACCCAAAAAACATTGCTAGAGTTATAACCGTCCTCCAGAATTTTCATTTCAGTTTCATGGTTATTCTTCGATCGCTTAAAACTCCACAAGCACTTCTCCACTTTAACCATCATGCATTGGTTCTATGAAATTGAAATCGAGTACCAGAATAAAATCACGTGCCCATGTCTATTCTTTAAGTTTAGCTTGAGTACAAATCTCTAATTACATCTGTTTTAAGTATAAACAGGAATGTGTGTCACATCACACATGAGATCTCAGCGAAGGATGAACTTTTAGAGGCTGGGACAGGCGGATAGGCTAAAAAACAACACGATACGTTGAAAATTAAGGGTCATCTTCAATGTACTTGTCTCATCTTTCATTTAGTTTTTACTTGTAATTAATTCTTAGGACTCCATTTTAGTTCTGTGTTACTTTTCTGAAGCATTAGTTTGAATTATCATTTAGGAAGAATGTGTGTGTCAGATCTGCGAAGGTAAATTTTTACTGACTTTAAAGAACCACATGTTTATTGATTATCAAGAGAATTATAAAATACCATTATATGACCCATACATGACCAAATCCTATTTTCAGACTATTAATGAAACTCCAAATACCACTAGGCCTCTATAATTAAATATTTATTTATTATAATTAATACCTATTGTATCTAACATGCCCTCAAACTAGTGATGGTATGAACATCTAGAGTTCACCTAACAATAATAGAAACGAATGCTGAAACTACTGAAGCATTGAAAGCATCTGCTAAAAATTGTTGAAAACAAGTGCTGAAGTTATGAATGCTGATATTGAACTACTCATAGATGCTGAAGTTGCTAAAAATTACTGATGTATTACTGTTGATGGTAAATTTTGTGAATTACTGTGTTCTGAATGTCGAATAATGGAGGAAAATCTTCCTCCGAAAACTTGTTGATTCCAAAGAATAAAGACAAAGGATGGAAAGGAGATAGGACGAAGACAAATTGCTGAAAATGAATTGCCAAAAACATTAGTGATAATCGAGGACGAAAAGGACAAAGATGAATGGCTGAAAATGAAAATGAATTGCCAAAAACATATTATAAATGAAACCGAATTGCTGAATTATCAAATTATAAAAATGAGATATCACTGAAGACAAATCATGCCAAAGAACAAAGTAGAATCTAAACAGATCCTCCTCGCCTCTAGGAGTTGCAAAATGCAATATAGAAACAAACTTAACTAAATCTCACCAAATTTGATTGAACCAGATGTGAGCTAAACTGAAGAAGAACAAACTGGAGCTGAACCAGAAACAAAACCAAATCTGAAATTCCAAACAAATTCACAAGCAGATCCTCCTCTTTTGTTTTGTGATGCAAATGCAGTTACAAACATAATTCCAAATAAAAATCTTTAAAGTGCTGAAATAAGGCCTTAACCCCTCAATTCTTGCATTTCTTTACCACTGAAAAGATCTCCTTAGGTTCGGAGTAGCACATAGCGGTCAAAACTTCACAAAGCAAAAGCGCGAGTTACGCTCGTAGGTAGTCACTTTGAATGCAAAGCATGTAGAAATTGAGGGTTCAGATCCGAGGTGCTTAGTCTTATTAAACACTAAGGATTCATATCGTGAGTGGGGATGTCAAACGGGCCGGGCCCGGGCATGGCCAACCCCGCCCCACCTGCGAAATTGGGGGCGGGGCGGCCCGGCGCGGGCCCGAGTCCCATTTAGAGAACTTAGGTCTAGCCCACGACCTGGCCGGGATGGGCCCGTGCCGGACACAGGCCAAAGTGGTCTAGTCTAGATAATTAATAAAAAAATAAAAAATCTAAAAAAATCTAAGTTAAAAATTAAAAAAGTCAATGCTTTACAATAAATTTTAAAAATAAAAATTTGACAAAATTACTACAAGTTGTGAAATGCAAATGTAATTTTTTTATTAATGATCCAATAAAATAAATAAATGGATACAAATACAGTTGAAGTATAGATTAAAAAATTTAGAAATTTATCATTCACGCTTCGAAATTACAAGTCTTCAAATATTTTATCATTCATAAATAAAAAATTACAAGTCTTCAAAATCTTCATTCATATTCTGGGGTGTCTTCAATGTTTTCATCAATTATTTTATTTTGGCTTTTCTTTTTCGCATCTAGCCAATTCTTCCGCAGATGATCATCTCGATTGTTTCTGACGCCAGACGGTTCCTCGTATCCTACATCAATTGATCACCTGTACTAAAAGCCGTCTCCAATGCTACTTTAGATGCCGGAAAGGTTAGTAATGCACCATGATGAAAAAACACATGATAAGTTGATTCTCGTGATTTTCGCCATGCCAAAAGATCAAAATTATCAAATTTCGAGTGTGGATCAATCTCAGGAGTTGCAGCCACATTGAATATAATAGTGGAGCTCATTTAATGTGTCAGAAGTTCTTGATTTTTTATACTGATAAAAAATTTGAAAATAATGAACTTCTGTTTCCAAATGAAGAAGTTTGAGATGACGAAGTATATTATTTTATTTTCAAATTGTGCTTCATTAATAATCATACAAATGATTTGTGGAAGCCTTAATTTCTGCGCACATTATGGCAAAACTATCACATATTCCATTTTTTCATAAAAATATTCAATTAAAAATTTACACTCATGAAATTTAATATGAGGATCCATAATAGCAGCAATATAAAAAATATAAAGAAAATCTTTAAAGTATTTATTTACTTTTAATTCCATAAAAGCAATACTATCTCAAAGAAAATTATTATTTCTGTGTGTAGAAAATACCTCAATAATTTTAGTTAACTCATAAAATACTAAACTAGTTGTGGGATAATAAATGTTAGAAAATAATTTTGTTTCCCTTTCAAATCTTTTTAAAAATTCACAAATAACCTCACAAATTCCCATTCTTGCTGGGAAATACCACAAAAATGAACATATCTATTGCCTGCTGTAAGGAATAGTTTTACTCAACATATTATATGTTGAGCTCCAACGAGTTCTTACACCTTGATGTAATTTTTTAATAGTTAGGCCTAAGCCGGAATACATTACTTTAAAGTTTTATTTCTTGGGCTGGTACTTTTAATAAATATAATAGTTTTCTTAAATTATTTTAATATTATCATTAATTATTCTTAAACTATTTTGTACACACAAGTTAATAATGTGACAAACACACCGAATATGAAAACATTTTTCATTCAAAACATGTTTAAAATACTTTTACAAAAGCTCAATTGCAGTAGTATTTTGCTAGCATTATCAAATGAAATAGCAAAAAAATTAGAATCAATTCTATATTCTATGACAAGCTTTATTATAATCTACTTAGATTTGAAGTATTGTGAGGATGGAATTTTTTTTAAAACTTATAATTTTTTAATTTAAATTCAATCAGAATCAATATAATGTGCATTAATAATTATATAATGATTGTCATTAAGAGATTTCCAACAATTAGAAGTAAGTGCAACTTTATGTGGTAAAGAAGACAAAATTGCAATTAACATTTATTTTTATTCTTCAACAACCCTAAATATTTCTGTTCTTATAGTATTCCTACAGACCGGATCATAATCCAAATTATGAGTTGTTCTAATATATTCTGTAAATGTTTTATCTTCAGCAATACTAAGAGGTTGTTCAGACCAAATAAGATATCTAGCTAAGTTAGTTTTAACTGTAGCACGATTATAAGTAAAAGTGCTTAGTGTGCCACCTAAAGTGCTAATTTAATTTTATCGTGGCTGATGTTCGGGGTGTTTACTCTTAGGGCGTGTTTGGTAAGTTGCAAAACGTTTGCAAAATGCAAAAAGTTTTGCAACTTTGCATTTACAGTTGTTTGGCTTCGTTTGCAAAATGCAAAATGCAAAACACTTTTGCAACTCTTCTTTTCCCACTTGCAGTTGCTACAGTTAAATTTGTGGTCATGTAAATCTCATTTTTACACTCATATTTTCTCACTTGCAGTTGCTACAGTTAATTTTGTGGTCATGTAACTCTCACTTGTAGTACACTTACGGTTCAAACAGTTACTTGATAATCAATATATAATTAAATATTATTAAATATTTAATATTTTAATAGTGTTCAATTTCTTATTTAATTATTTAATTATTTTATATTTTTAATCTTTAACTTTTTATTGTTTTAATATTTAATATTTTACTATTTTAATTAATATTTTAATTTAATATTTTATTATTTATAATACTTATTCCATTTTTTATTATTTTATTTAGAGTTAATATTTTATTAATATAACAGTATTATACTTTAATATAAAATTACTATATATTTAATTATTTATTTTTAATATAAAAATTACTTTATTAATATCATAATATATTTTATTATTATATTAATATTTTATTATGTTAATATTGTAATAATAATTCAGTATAATAATACTATAATGATAATTTATTATTAAATTATAATTATATTTTACTTTATTAATTTTATATTTCTATAATATTACAATAATATTATAATAAAATTTATATTATAATAATTTTCAAGTATTTTTAATATTATAATATTATAACTATATTTTATTATTATTGTAACATTTTTAATATTTATATTTTATTAGTATTCTTAAAATTTTATTAATGTTCTTTAGATTTTCTTAAATTTTATATTATTTATTTAGTTAATATTTTAGTAATATTTTACTATTTATACTAATATTTTATTAATATTATTGTTATAAATAAATATTAAGATTATTAATTTTTTATCTCAAATTTATTAATACAATTTAATTTGCAATAGTAGATTTAATTTAATAGTATTTATAATATTTAAATCACTGCTACAGTTAATTTTGTGGTCACTTTTCCACTTACACTTTTACATTACCAACCAAACACCGTAAAACACAATAGACTTTACCATTTACACTTTCACTTTATCAACCAAACACGTAAAACACAATATACTTTTCCATTTACACTTCACTTTATCAACCAAACACCGTAAAACACAATATATTTTCTCTGCTACAGTTCACTTTTTCCATTCTCATTTTACGACTTACGACTTGCGACGTTTTGCAACGAAACAAACAGGCCCTTAATATGTCTGCTTAGTGGGCCGGTTCCAGCACTTTTGAGAAAAGCATATGAAATATCTGAACACAACTTGTATTGAGCCCTCCTAACTCCATTAATAGTTACTTTATTAAAATATTTTCAAACTTCAGATTTAAAATTTGTAGAGGTATTGATACCTCAGGAGAATTAACACTTATATGAGTAGTAGTGACAGGTTCAAAATAAACATTAAAATCTGATGATTGTGTGAATGAAATATGTGAAGTTTCAGTTAAAGGCAAATTAAGAGCTTCCTACTCTTCATTACTCAAACTAAAACTACCGTGATATCTATAACCAGAATCTTGACTAGAACTGCTGATGAAGAATGTGTATACATTTTAATTGATGATTTCTAATTTGAAAAGAATATAATTACCTCATACTAATAAGGTGATGAGAGAGAGCTTGTAGAATTGTAGAGCATGAGAATTTGAGAGAGAAAGCTTGAGAACATGAGAGAGAGCTTGAGAACTTGAGAGCTTATAGCCTTTTAGTGGAGAACATGAAAGACTTTGTAGAGAGTAGGAATATGTAGAAGATTTTTTGAGAATTTTAGAGATTTTTGTTGTGATGAAATGGAGTGAGAAAGGGAGAGTATTTATAAAGGGGAAGAGGAGTGTTATTTTGCAATTTTTTTACAAAAATTTCACCCAAAGTTCAATCTATGCATTGGGGGACTGTTTGCAAAAAATTACAAATAACCCCCAATGGCCAGAAGAGACGTTGAGGGAGTCATTGAGTTTTTTTTGCAAAATAAAATTTGCAAAAAAAAAAAACCCCATAGGAGCCAACAGCTCTTTGAGGTGCTGAAGAGGTATGCCCCGACGTCAAAAGAGTCGTTGGGGAGGCAGCCCTAACCGGCCCGACCCGTGTGGCCGATGCCAGAACCCGTGCCCGGGTTGTGCACGTGCTAGGCCCGGGCTAGGCATGGCGGGCTGTGGGCCGTAATACCCGAACTCGGGTCCGGCCTATGGGGCATCCGTGTCCGGGCTGGGTCTTGTCCGGATACCACTAAGGCCGGACCGGGCCCGTGCGGGTTGCCGGGCTGGTCCGGCTAGTTGACATCCCTAATGGTGAGAGTCATTGTGAAAGTGGAGCGCAAATGAAGGATTCATAAGTCCTCGATTAAGGATTGGGGAATCCTCAAAGACAGTGAATCTGAAGCCCATCAGTTTGGTGGACATCTTGTCCTTCATGATCACGGCTTGAAGAACCTTCCTACAATTCTCGCCACAAACTAACCAAAAGTAGGCATACATGCATAGAGTTAAAAAGTCAATCTCAATTTTGATTTTATTTACCGTCAATAGTTTCCTCCTCAGATGCAAGCTTGTGTTTTGAAACCCAGTAACCCTTGAATCCACAATTTCTTTGCAAGTGGACCACGATGGACGCATGCAGTAATTGGGAAGGAATAAGATGAAGTAGCATTTTTATGTGAATTCTGAATTACCCCGAGTCCCTTAGTAAGGAATCTACTTCAGTTACTCTATTTCTATAAACGCTTTCGACATCTGAATCCTCATCTTTTTGAGAGGGATTAACATTTTGGATCTGAATTATCAGCTTTTCCCAGCTTTGCATGCAAAGCGGCTCTGTATCTATGAACAATCATTCACATTTTTTATGTGGTGAAATTGTAAATGTTGTGTGCTCCTCCAAGCCTAATGAGATATTTTCAGTTCTTGTAGAATTCCTCTTGCTAGCAGGAGATTTCCGGTTGATCCCCTCATGATTAAGTGTAGTAGGACTCGATATGCTCATTTCCTTCTGTGGTGTTTTGGCCCTATCCTTGTGTTTGACATTTGTGGCAATAAACCTTCTCTTCGAACTATCAGTTTAGCCTCATCCCTACATTGGCATCCCTACTTCTTAAGCTGCTATTACCTTTATCACCATAGGTGAGTCCCGATCTAGTAACGATCGCCATATAGTCTGTGCATGATCTGAAGCACATATAAGTTTCTTGTTCTCTTATCTTTAATAACAGTACAATTATCTTTTCAGACAATTAAAACTCCATCTTTAGCTAAATTATTATAGCCATCAAATTCAAGGACTTAAAAAAATACAAGATTTTCCTCAAATCTGTTACATGACGAGCATATGATCTCTCAATTTCATCAAATTTTGATTTTAATTGATCCAACACCAACAACCTTAAGAATTGTTGTTTGCTACAAGTACGACACGTGAACAAGGCTGGTGAATTCAAAATCCATGAACTTGATATATGGATTTGAACACCGCATCTTCATGTCTTCAACCGCTATCCATGTCTCTTGACCATGTTCTTATAGCTTCTCTAACTCCTGCAACTTCTTTTATATTAATGTACAAAATTTCGCTGTATGACCTTTTTTCCTTTCAAAGTGGCATTCAATGCTTGAAGAATTTATTTTCACAAAGTCTGGCCTCCTTTCTCTTTCTATTCCTCTTGCTATTAAAGCCTCATCATGTGATTTATTCACACCGTATAACTCTTCATCACTATTTTTCTTTCTTAGATTGTTTGATATGAGCGCAAAAGTGAGATCTTCTGAATTTATGAATTCATAAAATAAAGCTGTGACAAGATATAAGGTGGTAAAGAAGCCAACAAAATTAATGTTTTAACCTCTTCTTTGATTTTTAACATTATTAATATCCCTGCCACTACACTAAAACTCCGAAATTGTGTGAGAGGGTTGAGCGCTTTTTTTATAGGCCAAAACCTGGGCTTTTACAGTACAATTTTATATACATGCCCTATGAGATTTGAATCCGGGTTACTCTAATACCATATTGAAGTTCTTGTCACTACACCAAAATTCTAAAGTTATGGTGAAGGTTGATGATAATATTTTATATTCTACCAAATTTTGCCATATAAAGTTTTTTTAGTTTTCCAATAATTTTATTTTCTAATTCGTACCTCAAAATTTTGTAGAGAACCTCGTCGGCAAGACATAATTGGATAGTGCTTGTAGCCAGACAACCTTCAAATCAAGCTCTATACAATCCTCTTCCATCATTGGTATTGGTTTTGCTTATTTTCCTTGCAGTGTTTTTAAGCAAAACCTTATTGGATCAAACGATTTTGAACTTTTAACTTTCATAAGCCAAAATTATTTCTTCTATCGAATTCTTCAACACAACTTCCATCATTGAAGTGTTTTCTACATCACGATAATCGCCCAATCAAGCTTCAGTCTAATCCAAAATAGTAGCATCAACCCTAGGAAAATGCCATAGGCATCGATAGTTGTTCTGGATGCCATGGATAAATTAAAAGGAAGGGCGTTACATTGACAACTCACAGAGAAAGATTACTCCCAGCAATATCAAAGACAAGGGTAGGGTCGGAACACCACTAAAGGAAATAAGGATATTGAGTTGTTCTAAACCAAAAGAGGATCAACCAACAATCTCCTGGTAGCGGGAGAAGTTCTGCAAGAATTGGAAAGATCTCCTAGGCTCGGAGGAGCACATGGCCTCATCATGTGATTTATTCACACCGTGTAACTCTCTATCATTATTTTTCTTTCTTATCTCATTTGAAATGAGTGTAAAAATGACATCTTTTAAATTTATACGATCTTCTATAAATTATAGTTGTGATAAGACGATAAGGGGGTAAAGAAGCCAACAAGATTAATGTTTTATCCTCTTTTTCGATTTTTACACCAATACTAAATAACTGACAAATTATTCAATTAAATTAATTAAGATGCTCATGGATTGATGTACCTTCATCAACTTGTATAATTGTTTGAGGAATAACTGATTCATTAACCCATATAAAATTTCTCCAGTCTTCCCATCATTTTATTTTGAATTATATTCCAAAACATTATAGACAACCTAATCTGCAAAACATTTCATCGCGGTAGTCACCCATTGCGGTAATCACCAGTTGAACCTCTTTGTCATCCAAAATAACACCCTAGAAAAATATCATAGGCGCGAGTGGTCGTTCTAGATGTTGCTGCAAAAATTAAAAAGAAGAGGGCTACACCTCACAAAGAAGGATTATTACCAACAATGCAAATACAAAGATAGAGCTGGAATGCAAACGAAGAATATTAGCTATTCTACTTAACCATATGGGTTCAACGAAAATCTCCTGCTAGCGAGGGGGAATTTTGTATGAACTGAAAAGATCTCCTTAGGCTCGGAGGAGCACATAGTAGTTGCAACTTCATCTTGCAAACAGTCGTGAATAACTGCTTGCAGGTACATTGGTACAAAGACGTCTTTGAATACAAAATTGCCAAAAACTAAGGGTTCATATTTGAGATGTTTATTCCTCTTAGAAGCCGAGAATTCAGATGACGCTGAGAGTGATTGTAAAAGCAAGTAACTGAAGTAGGTTTCCTGGAATGGGAGGACGCAGAAGTGTCTAATCGAGGGTCGAGGGATCCACGAAGAGGACTGAGAGATGGACTCCGACCAAGGAATGTTCTTCATGGGTAGGATATCTTAGGATACGTCGAAGGAGAGCCTAAAGGAGTGTTTTGGGAATTCTTGGGAGGTTCTTCATGTTGGGATCATGAAGGAAAACATGTTCGGTAGGCCGAGGGGGTTTCGGATTCATCACATTCATGGATCCCTCGATTCCGGGTACATCTGTGCCCTCCTCCCTTTGCAAAGAATCTATTTCAGTTACTCCACTTTCACAACCACTTGAGAATATTTGAATCCTTAGTTTCTAAGACGAGTTAGTATCTCGGATCTAAATCCTCAGTTTTGCCAACTTTGAATTCAAAGGGGCTGTATATCTATGAGTAGCCATTCACGGTTTCTTATGTTATAAAATTACAACTACTATGTGTCCTTAGGTCTAAGGAGGTCTTTTCAATTCTTACAGAACTCCCCTCGCTGTCAGGAGAATGCCGGTTGAGCTCCTCGTTGTTAAGTACAGTGGGACTTAATATCTTCATTTCCTTTGGTGGTATTCCGACCATATCCTCTCTTTGACATTGCTCAAAATAATTATTCTCTGCAAGCTGTCAGCTGCATCCCCTTCTTTTTATTTATCCCCTTCCATTCAGAATAGCCATTGTACTATTGACAATTTTTCTGCTGTAATTTTGGATTAGTGTGAAATTTGATATGGTGATTATCATGATGGAGAAAACAACTTCAACCATGGAATTTAAGGTGGAGAAATTAGATAGAAGAATTAATTTTGGCTCATGATCGGTAAAATTCTGAATCTTATGATCCAACAAGGTTTGCATAGAAAGTTGTTGGGAAAATTGGCAAAATACACATCAATGGCGAGCGATGATTGGCAAAGCTTGATTTGAAGGCTGTAAGCACTATCCCATTAAGTCTTACAGATGAGGTTCTTTACAGTGGGATATGATTTGAAAACAAAATTATGTGTAGACTTGAGAAACTTTACATGGGAAATTCTTTGATGAATTGATTATTCCTAAAACAACAATTATACATGTTGTTGATGAAGGTACGTGAGTCCATGACCATCTTAATCTTTTAATGGAATAATTTGTCAATTATTGAGTATTAGTATTAAAATAGAAGAGGAAATAACATTCATTTTGTTAGCGTCTTGACCGCCTTAGCATCTTGTCACAATTTTATTTCATGGAAGAGATTCTATACATTTAAAAGCTCACTTCTACACGCATCAAACAGCATGAGAAAAAAAAAGTAGTGACAAAGGGATATACTTGTCAAAAAAATCACATGATGTGAATAAATCACATGATGAGGCTTTAATAAAAGAGGAAAGGAAGCGGAATGCGGCCATAACTTGTCAAAAAATATTCTTTGTAAGCTATTACTAGAGAAGTTATTAGAATTAGAGAACCTATAAGAAAAATCAGTTCAAGTGGTAGGAATAGCAGTTGAAGACATAGATGTGGTGTTCATCCATATCTGTAATCGCTTATCAAATTCATGGATTTTGGTTCATGAGCCTTGGATGTATCCTAATAGATATTTATTTGCAACATGCAAACCAGTTAATGAAGAGAACAATAATTCTTGTAAGGTTATTGGTGTTTGAACAATTAAAATTAAGATGTTTGATTGAGTTGTGAGAGCATTGTCAGATATTCGTCATGTACCACATTTGAGGAGGAATCTTATATCTCTAGGTGCTATGGAATCTAATGGCTACAAATGTCAAGTTAAAAATGGAGTTTAAAGTGCTTAGAACGGTAATTGTATTGGTACTAAAGACGAGAACGTGAAAGTTTTAGATGCCCTTCAGAGCGTGCAGGAAAACAATATGGCTTTTGTTACCAGATTGGGACACACCTAGGATGATGAAGGTTGTATGCTTCAAATAGTGCAGAAACTATATGACGATGAAGGCCGTATCAACTCGAGAACTAGGAATGTGGATGGAGAAAATAAAAATAAGAGGGCAACTATCAGCTCGCAAAGAAGGATTTCTATTAGCAATATCAAAGAACAGAGTAGGATGGGAACACCACAAAAGGAAATAAGCAGACCGAGTCCTGCTATAGTTAACCATGAAAGGCTCAACCAAAAATCTCTTGCTAGCGAGGGGAATCCTGCGAGAACTGAAAAGATCTTAGGCTTGGAGGAGCATATGACAATTGCAATTTCATCACTTAAGGAATCACGAATGACTTCTTGTAGATATAGAGTTGCTTTGAATGCAAAACTGGCGGAAACTGGATTCATATCTGAGATGCTTATCCCTCTCAGAAGCTGAGGTTTCACATGTTGTAAGTTATGTTATACAGGATTGCAATTACCTTCGAATACAAATAAAAAGAAAAAAACTAGGGTTTTACAAGAAATAAAATGAAAAGAGAGATTACGGTTGGAGAAAAAATCAGATAACTTTAGGCTTCGCACCCTTTACGCGGGCTTCGTACCCTTGCACCACGGGCTTCACACCTAAAACTCAAGAGCACTCTCAAGAGAATTTAACTGGAAAAAATTTAATTATTCATTGTCAAATTATTCATTGAGTTGAGCCTCTTTATATAGGCTCTTGCAAAGTGAACTTCCCCATCACAACCGATGTGGGACTAAGTTTCATAATAAAAGAAAAAAAACTAAACTCAAAAATAGACTAAGACATAAAAAAATAAGTAGCACTGGTGTGATGTCCCATCATTTCCCTCGGGGTGGGGGAGAGTCGACCCTGTCGAGTGAGGACACCTCTCATGAAACATCTCAACCGAGCCATGGTGGTGGCCGTAACAGTAGCACTAATGCATCACACAAGATCAAGGTGGTGGAGGTGAAGCTGGTCTCCGTGTCGAATTTATAAAAGATGATAGTTTGATCAAGACACCAATAGCAGACTGAGACACGTCATTCATAATGAAAACTGAACCGACTGTACTTTGCACCATAAGTGGCCTGATCTTCTGTGAGCCTGGCTCCTGTAGACATATCTGTAATGGGTCGTACACATCAGGCGATCTTAAGAAAATGATACCCTCATAACTGCCAAAGGTGACTCTAGCTCCAAAGTAGGCTCTGCTGGAAGATCTACATGGTCTCAACAGGGAGCTCTTCAACTTTCGTGAGCTGTGGGAAAATCTCTTCTTGCCGTGACATCGACTCAGCAATAACTCTTGGCCCTAACTCTGGCTTATCATAAACTTCTGGTTTTGGTTCTGGATTGTCATCAATTTCTGGCTCTGATTCTGGATTGTCAACAGCCTTTACCGCCGTGCTTTCTAGCATTTTCACCATGCCAGCGATGATCTCCTAACATTCAGCGACCAGATCGCTGAATTGTAGCCCATCGAGGTGTGGAGCATATCGAGTATGAAGAAATTCTTGTAAGATAAGCCAATCTCGACAGTCGATATGACTGTCTTCTCACCACCAATAAGCTTCTTCAGCTGTTCATTTGAACGTAATGACACTTCTGCACAGATGTCAAGAAGAAATGCCTGAAGAAATTCTCAAGATGGTTTTCTCACTTTCATAACCATCCTAATCATAAAACCCCCGAAAAGATGGGAGAGCTGCATACATGTCCCTTTCAATCTTCTTTTCATCCCCATCAGTATAAATGTATTTGCCCAAAAGTAAAATCACATGAATAAAACTCAATGTATAAAGATCAGAGGTTACCCAATAAATTCATGGCTTGAATTGGACTCAAATTGGACTGAAGATGTGTCAAAACGTTGATTCTTTGCTGCTGGGATAATACTGGTGCCAAATACAAGCTCGTGGAGGTTAGATCTGCTGCTCAAGTGCTATGAAATCTTTGTAGTGGCTCCGGGGCTCAGTCACGAACCCAACGCTTTTTAGCAGAGTTCAAAACGGACTCCGAATAGGCGAGAAACGGACGCCGGATTGGTCGGGGGTAGGAGGTGAACAGTGATTACTGTTCTGTGAACAGTAATTACTGTTTCAGGATTACTGTTAACAGTGAACAGTAATCGCAGTGATTACTGTTCATGTTAAACAGTATTTTCCTCTCTTTTTTGTTTTCTTTCTCCCTCTCTTTTTTTTGTTTTCTTTCTTCCTCTGTTTTTTAATAGATCTTGAAATAGATCTAGGGTTTAAAAAAGGAGAAAGAAAATTTTGAAGGGGGTTGAAGCCAAAGCTTTGATACCAAATTGATGTAATACAAGATCACAATCACCTTCGAAGACAAATATAAAGAAAAAACTAGAGTTTTACAAGAAATAAAATGAAAAGAAAGATTAGGATTGGAGAAAGAATCAGATAACTTTGAGTTTCGCACTCCTTACGCGAGCTTCACACCCCTTGCACAACGGGCTTCGTACCCAAAACTCAAGAGTACTCTCAAGAGAATTTAACTGGAAAAAGTTTTAATTATTTATTGTCTACTGATTCATTGAGTTGATCCTTTTTATATAGGCTCTTACAAAGTGAACTTTCCCATCACAACCGATGTGGGACTAAGTTTCATAATAAAAGGAAAAGCTAAACTCAAAAAAAAACTAATACATAAAAAGTTAACTAGCACTCGTGTGATGTTCTCATCAGTAAGTGCTTGTGAAAGTGGAGTAATTGAAGGAGATTCCTTGCAAGGGACTCAAAATCGCTGAATTACAAGAATTCACTTAAAAACTGCTACTTCATCTTCATTCTTCCACTAATGCCACATGTGTCTACCGTGTTCCATTTGAAAAGAAATTGTGGATTCTTGGATGACCAAATTTCCAATCACAAGCTTGCATCTGGTGGGAAAAGTGTTTGGGTAAATAGAAATCAAAATTGAGACCAACTTTTTAACTCTTTGCATATATGCCTACTTTTGGTTGGTTTATGTTTGATGGGAACTATAGGGACATTTTGTTTATGTACGGGAATATCTGGCAGGCCGAAGAAAAACTCCTCTCTCTCTCTCTCTCTCTCTCTCTCTCTCTCTCTCTAGATTGAGGAGGAAGAGAGATTGGATATTTTCTTTGGGGAGGGGGTTTTATACATGCTTCGAGGAGAGACAATGATAATGAACTAGTCCACTTCAGGAGTGGCTGCATATGCATTAAACATGTAGTTTTTATCACCACCGAGATTTGAAGGAGTACATGCTCATAATGGAGTTGCTAGTGGTACTGTGAAGGTCCCGAGGTTGTTCAAGTATGAGACTTTGATTGTGCATGGAAGAGGATGATTTTGAGTCAAGGTGGAGATTTGTTGGGGTTGACTCAAGATTAAATTCAAGTCCAACTCCAAATTGAGTTCTTTTTTAATTAAATTACTTATTATATCTAAGTGTGTGCACAAAGATGAAGAGTGGTCCTCATCAATCTCTGGAGTCATGCAAGTTACACAATTACTTAGATGATACAATTTTTCTCAACCTAGATATAGTTAAGTCATTATCCTTTTCGCACTGAGTTTGATGATCTCTCCTTGATTTGGACTTTGACTATAAGCTCGTCATGGATAAACACATTTATCCTGTTAACGTTGGCTCTAGACCAAAAACCTGGTGGATCTTAAGCATCTTTCTTTTTAAGGAATCTTATGAATTTATCGTTATTTATTGCATTTTTTTCATGAGTTAATCTTTTTGGTTGTGTTCATAATTAGTCAGGATACCTCTATAAAATTATGTTGTTGGAGAACTTTATCTGTTTCACCACTACTTTTTTTTTTTTTGGAGAATAGTAACCCCCCCCCCCCCCCACACACACACACACACACACACACACACACACAAAAAAGTGTAATTGGAAACTGTACCAAAAATATTTATATGCTCTAAAGTGGTTAGAAGACTGTGATATCCAAGACTGCAAGTTGCTCACGCAGGTTATGCTTTTTAGCATGGCTTAGTAAAGGAGGAAAGAGGAATGAGGAGCCAGTTATTAATTGTCCCAACTGTTGTAAGATCTGAGTACAACAAACATACAATAGAAATCTCAACAGAAGCCGTAATATGAGACATTTAGTGATTGATGATATCTGCACTAGCGCAAACTATTTGCTGGAATAAACAGAATCAAAATTAAATAATGGGAAAATTCTGTTGCAGCATGACTGACTAAGTACATATTCGGATGATATAGATAAAATTCCAGAGCGTCAAGAGAAGAAGTATACAGTCTATGAAATACAATCTCTATAGAAATGAACAAATAACATTTCTGTAACTGTAATTTTATTCTCAATGTATACTCTTGCTTACATTAAATTGTTTTTATCTGCAGATATCATTTTATTTTAGTGTTTCAACTTAAAATGAAACATCACGGTCCTATAGAAATCCTGCAACTTATGCTTTTTCTTAAAGTGAATTAATTGAATTCTATAGATGGCTTTGCTATAAATTCATTGGTGATGGCATCAAATATGTCAGCACTCCAACATGTTCATGCTGTTACTGAGATTGAAACAACTGACTTCTGAAATCCTTCAGCTTGTTGGAGAGGTCATTATATTTTTTTTTCCTTTTCTGTGTGGTTGCAATTTTTTCTAAACTAGGCTCTATTTACTTTGTGCAGACAAATCTCACTCGACTGCATGTTCCTAGAATCACAGTGTATAATTGATTACAGCATGCTATTGGGATTGCATTTTAGAGCTCCAGAACATTTGAAGGCCCTCTTAGGACCTCAAGATACATTTCAAAATAATCCTAGTTCATCAGCAGATGATTGTAGGTGTTTTCATTTCAGTGCTAGTAGTTGTTCAGGTTTACTGCATTTTTTCACAGAATTGTTTGTATAGCCAATGTTTTGATTTTAGATAAAGAAACTACCATGATCTAGATGACTTTGTCTAAAATCTTGTGCTATCTATTTATCATGCAAGTTACAATCAATCACATTTTCCCAGGAATCTGGACCTGCCTTTCTTAATTGTTCATAATTTTTGACTTTATTATAACCAAGCATCATGCACTGGCTTGGTTCTATGGCTAGATTGTAGTCGTTCTGCTAGATAGACATTTTTCTCAATCAATAGATGAGAATGTATCTTTATACTCAGGATAATTTCATATAGAGATCTTGTTTTTGTTGTCTTTTCTTGATGCTTTTTATTCACCATAAGAAATGTTTACGAAAGCAAGCACAACTACAAATACAATTGCATAACCATGACTAATTCTTTCCTTATGTAGTCTAAAACAAAGTCAGACCTACTCAAATTGTTACTATGAGCCTAAATATTACGAAGACTCTATTAGAAATTATTGATTATATCTAACACCCTCCTCAAACTCGTGGCGTTATCATGAACAAAAAACTGAAAATGAATGTTGAAACTTCTGGAATGCTGAAAACACATGAAGTGTCAAAAACAAGTGCACATGCTAAATGTTGAATTGTGTCTCTGCCATTTCACCAAAACTCTGAAATTAAGGCGAGGGTTTAGATATTTATATTTTAACACGCCCCCGCAGGTTGAGCGCCCTTTTTATGGGCCGAAACATGGACTTTGCACTAGCGGTAATTTTTTTTTTTTTTTGAATCCGCTTTTAAATGCTTGCCCGATGAGATTTGAACTTGGGTTGCTCTGATACCATATTAAAGTCGCTGCCACTTCACAAAAACTCCAAAGTTAAGGTGAGGATTGAGATATTTATATTTTTACATTGGCATTGATGTTAATGTGTTGAATTGCTTGTTTTCTGCTGAAATTGCTAGACATGCAGAAGTGCTGCAAATTCGTAAAGTGTAAAAGATCTGCTAGGAGAGCTGCAAGTGCTGAAAGATGTTGAAAACTTTCATTAGATCAAGTAAATTTGAAGCGGACAACGAGATGCAACAAAATACATCTGAAGTGAGTCACGTGTTCGATATATACAATCTTTAAATCCACAAAATTACAACCGAACTGGGAATCCAGACCAGATTGCTAAATATCGAATTGCCAACCAATCGTAAGTTACAAACCAAATCAAACTGGATCTGAACCAAACCGGGTCTAATCTGAAATTTTGAACAAGATCTGAAACAATTTTGAACTTGTGCTTGACTCTTGGAAAACAGAGGGCTCATTTTCTTCTTCTTCCTTTTTTTACTAACCTAATTTAAATTGAAGAAAAATGAGGAACATTGATGAAGAGAGAAGTCAAAGAACAAAGCAAAGCTGATCAGAACGAGATGCCAGAATTAATGTAGTTTTGAAGTCAATTTCTTTTGCCAAGAGTCGGTGGAAATTTGAGTGTTTTAATTCATGGATTTAGGTCTGGATTCAGAGTCAGATCTGAATTTGGGTCTGATCAAATTTAAGGTTTCTGCATTCAGGTCTGATCGGAGTCAGATCTGATCAAATTTGACGCATGGGAGAAATGGAAACAGAGATGATCGAATTTTGATCAGATCTGGATCTGGTATTGCTAAAGATGAGGCTATGGATGGCTCAGAAAGACGGGGCTGGATTGTGATGAATTTGAATCTGTGGAAGGCTGTCAAAGATTTGAAGACGAGACTGGGAGAGTTGCACAATGAAGATGAGGAGTTATTAAAGGATGGTCGGCAAGCGGATGTTGTGAGTGGATCTGGATGTGGACGAGTTGTGGGCGGGTTGATGAAAAGAGATGAAGGTGATATGACGATGGTGAGAATAATTAGAAAGGGTAAGCGGTGAGGAAGGGCTCTTATACCATGATAAACTATTAAAGAAAAACTAAAAGAACTAATCTTCATTGATTCTCAATGGAATTACAAAATACAATTGCATAGAACCATTGTCAAATCCTCTTCTTATATATGCTCAAAAGAAAATCAAATTCTACTCAAATTATTACTATGACCGTATGACTCCTAATATTCTCTCTGAGTTAGATGTTAGGTTTTGTCATGTAATCTGTCACGTTATCTTAATCTCTCATGGTCAGTTCATACTCGCATACCCCTTCCTTCATATTATAGTATATGATTCCATGTATTGTTCACTATGAAAAAGCTAATTGACTCTTTCCACGCTTACAAGTGGATGGACATATGTAGCTGCCAAGGTCTCGGAATGTACTTTCTTTTGGTCTTTACACCATAGTTCGTGTAAGAAGTATTCTCTTTCACCTTAAGTTTTAGAGTCTCGGTCCGCTTTGCTTATTGTACCCAAATGGAGGACAAAAGAGCATAATGGATAAGAGGAAAAGAAAAAGATAATTTGTCTTCAAGATATGATTTTGGACTTCATTATTGAAGGTGATAAGCCCTAGTTTTAATTATTGATTCATCTTATTTTCTACTAAAACAATTTGGTTGGTATTTTTTCTTCCTGGGAGTAGAAAATATCCCAAAAGCCATTTCAATGTGTTAGCAGCCTTAACAGCCGTGGCTGTGGAACCTATTGTGAAGGGATCATCTATTTTCATCGTACATTGACCTTGCAAAGGTCAGCGCTTGTGCATCAGGACTGACCTCAGATAGCAATATTTGGATATTGATTCCACGCTTGAGCAACTACAACTGATGATGGTACAAATAGGGTGCCTAATATGCTGGAAGAAATGCATAGTTTTGTTTTCCAGATCGTATGAATGCAATTTGTGTTCAAACCACCTATTCCTTAATGTATCTCCTTGGTAATAGACCAAACTATTCAATAAGAACAAGTGAGAAATATTGCGGTTTTATTGTGAACAAGTAACCAGGAAGAACAATAGTTTAGCATACTCAAGCTATAGAGAGTTCAGCAAGCCCAACACCCCTATCAGATAATGGATGGTCTACAGTCTGTGTGTTTATGGGGAAAAAAACTAGACAGAATTCACACAACACAAGAAAAAACAGTTGTAACTGTAACATCATCAATCTTCAGAATATGACAGTCAAAAAAAATCTTCAGAAATTTATCTGTTGTCTCAGAAAGTTCTCTATTTTATAATGTTGTATTGCAATCTGTTATTTATATATGATATTGAAAAGTTTTTTTTCTTTGGAGGAATATATTGAGAATTTGAACCTTGCATGAAATGCTTTCCGGAGATATTTTTACTTTGACATTGTATACATAGTGCTCTTGTGCTGGAAACGTTTAAGTTGATCCAACAGTCTGAAGCTTTAAATTCAACTACTTTTTTAAGGAGAACATCAAAAGAAAATTGTTGAAGCTTGCTATAGCAACCTTATAACACTTATATTAATCAGCTTTATCAGTTAATTAGTGACTTAAGGGGATATAATGCTTGAGTTAAATTTTGTTGACTTAAATTTCTTTTGATGATTAATTGATTTATATATTTTTCTCTCTTTCCCAGTTGGTGTACCATTGGAAGACGAGGTCATAATTCCTCCGAAGGGCTTGCTTTTGGTAACTCATGAACCAGGTTCTGTGAATACCATACCAGGTTCACATATCAGGGGAAGCATGTTGAGAGCATCGGCAGCTGGTGATGAAGAAGTGGACCTTCTTTTGCATGGTACAGGGAGGTACTGATTGTTTCCTGGGCTGCAATAACTAGGATACTTTTTTATAATGTCATCAGTCTCGCACTGTCTCCTGTGACATTTAGAAACACCACGTAGACAAGACAAACTTGGTCTTGACCTGTTCACCTGCTCTATTTAATGCGGATCAAGGATTTTTGTTCATTGAGCTCGAACAGAAAAATACTTTATGGGACAGGGATTTCATAAAGAATCGATGGATATCCACATAATGCAGGAATCAGGAACTTTGTAGCCATAAAATTGTTGGCAACGTTGGCAGTACTCTAGGTTTTTAATAAAACACATTCAAGATAATCTTTCACTAACTTGTATGCATGCTGTATTCAATGGGGGTACTGCATTGCTGCTTGTTGAACTAGAACAGAAAACTTTGATAGTACATTATGCAGGACCTTTAGTAACATCATATTGTAGGCAATGTTGTTGGCACTTGAGTTTTGTTAGAAAAAGAAAGCATTTTGTAAAACTGATATAGGGTGACAATACCACTATAAATTTGGTGAAACAATATAATCAAAGTGATCTGGGCCATGTTACAGTACTCAGCCTTATTGCCTGATAAAAGCATGTTATTTTGTTATGCGTTCCCTTTTGGGAGAACAAATCATTCCTAAAGAAAGAAGCAATGAACATTAAGAATTAATGTTTCCATTTATCCAAAATCAGTATAGCTGAAATGAGAATGTTGAGGTGGAGGAGTGGAAATACAATGAGAAATAGATAAAAATGAGTGCATCAATGAGAAGTTAGAGGTACATCCATTGAGGAAGGTGAGGGAGAACCACAGGAGGTGGTTTGGGCAGCAAAGACCAATAAGTGCGTCAGGAGGATCAATATTATTGTTAGTTAATGGGGCGATGAAGTTTAGAGTTGGACCTAAATGATCATGGATGGAGGCACTTAAAAAGGATATGATAGTTACGTTAATTGAGTTGATGGCTGTAACAGAGATGAATGGAAGAAGAGGATTTAATCAACCCCAAAAAGTTGGGTTGGAGGGTTTGTTGTTGTATAACTATCAACTATGTTTATCCAATAGCACAATAGAGAAAGCTAAATAATAGAACTGAAAGACTATGAAGAAAAACAGCATTTGTGAAGAAACAACAAGCAACGATAGAGCTTTTATGTCATGGTATTTGCTACAACGATAAAACCTTTATCTCATGGTATTTGCTAAATGTAATCTTTTCTCCATTTAGCTTTGTTGTGGGGCCATCTCTCCTGCTGATCGGTGGGGATTCCCAATGTGTATTCTGTGAGGATTCAATTTGTTGAGATCATGATCTTAATGCTCCCTCTTCCTTCACTGATACTCCTGACGAGTAGTGAAAGGATAAAACATTAAGCAGAGCAGTACCTGATATAAAATAGAAACATGTGATTATGATAATATTGCTATTATATAACCTAGTAAGTAGAGTCCTGAAAGTACCAAATTTAGTATTTGGTGCTAAGATGGTATGGTGTACTACAGAGGAGTGTGTTTAGGATGATGAACAAGAAGGTTTTAACATTAACATGATAATCATTAAGGTTTCTCAATGCTCAGCATGGTGGCATCATCTGCCTTGTTACAGTAGATTTAAATAACTTAGATTAGATATTTCAAAACTGCACATTGATGTGGGAATGGAAGCTTCTGTTTAGTGATTAATCCAAAATTCTTAGGTGGATTGCACTTGATTCACCCAGTTCAGTTATTATCCAAGAATCACTTGTGATCCATGTATGTGAGCACATAAACAGTTCCTTCTTTTCCTCCCGGTGATTAGAGATAACCATTTTGTTTTGACTATATTGTTTGAGACTTGTAACTTATGGAAACGTTTGCCTACTTCTAAAACCCCTCCCTCCCTCTTTCTAATTCGGTATTTACAATGTTGATGCTTGCTTTCCTAACAGGCTACCAGTGCAACTAGGAGTCAACATGCCAGCCAAAGTGAATCGGAAGCTCCCTCATGTTGAAGGAGGCCCAAACACCGATGAAGTCAATCTCTTCGAGGTCTATGATGTTGTCCTCTACCTAGGGATCATAGACATACTACAAGAGTACAACGTGAAGAAGAAAGTCGAACATGCTTACAAATCTCTCAAGTTTGATCCTCTATCCATTTCTGCCGTGGAACCCAAGTTGTATTCCAAGCGATTTATTGGTTTCTTGGAGAAAGTTTTCCCAGAGCAGATTTGAGGTCCATATTTGTGTCGAATCACCATATCCTCGGATAGTTGATCTATGTAATTAAATTATTATTTATTAATTTGTTGTGTAGTTGATATATTCTTGAATAGCCTGTATTTCTGTCCTCGGTTGCTTAGTAAATAGTGTATATATAAGATGATGATGGCTGCACATAGAACCTGAGAGTAAAATTCTTTCATTGTTGAATTTTTGAATTTGTTGTCAGGGAACATTTGAACCTGCCAGGATCTATTAATATTTGCGGTTGTGATTTCATCTTCTGTATTTGCTTGTGTCCAAACTCAACCTACTGTGAAATAGTCTCACGATGCGGTGAACCACCATCTGCTTGCGAGGGTTGTTGTTGATTTAGTTAAGAACTACCTAAAACCTTGAGTGTTATTTTTCTCTTGTTTTGAACATGAAGTAACTCTAGAGCTGCTTCTGGTGTCTGTTTGCATTGAGACTGAGGATTGCTGATGTGAATCTCTTCTCTAAATGCTTTCAACCCAGAGGGATCAAAAAAGAAAAATTTGCAGAAAACAAATGAGTTGTTTTGTTAAATTACTGTTATCTTGTGCGTGTCAGACTCTGTTTAGCAACAAGAGTTGGCAAATTTATGTGCCCAACACCTGCTTACAAAACACCTGAAAAAGGACTATAATTACGTGGTGATGGCAATCTTTTAGTATTGTTTTGAAAATATTTACGCAATTAGCCTCTTTTACATTTTTAAGTTGAGGGTTTATTTACACCAGCTCTTGGCTAGCGTTACAACTGTGCCCCCATCACTGAATTTGACCCCATAATTCCTCCTAAAAATGTCCAAATACAACTCCCACAACCCAACTCTTGTTGGCAAACACCCAAAAAAATAACATTCTTACACGTTAAACACTGGTTTGATTGGGATTAAATCGCCAAGATATATGTTAGTACTAGTTAGATTATTAAGTAAATCAACAAGATCACATATGAATAGACTGTGACACAGTCATCACGTACAAATGTACACCAGTGAACCCACTGCTAATACAATCTCATGTCTCACATTTACATGCACAGCAAAAAAACATTTGATTGCAAAACACACAATTTTGGCAATTACCATGACACATGAAACCACAAGAAATATATGAGACAATGGTGTGGTATCCCATGCTGATTGACCATTGAGATAAGGTACTCTTCACTATGATGGAATATAGGAAACCTGAGCCATAGCACAAAGCAATTTAAATCACAACTAAGCTAATACAAGTTCCTGCCAACTTACCGCAGTTTCATTAAAAGTTCACAGAAGCAGCACCATTGGGACTCCAGCAAACCAAATCACTTCAAATTTTCACTTCAGACATAGAAGGAACATAGAAGCTAGGAGCCAGTCTAGTCTGTAAGGCTGATGGAAGCTCAATTTAGTACGAGTGTCTGGCCTCCACTACTAGTTCCTGGGGAAAGTAATGTGCTCGCAGAAAGAAAATAAACAAATGTAAAATTAGGATCAAAATTACAACACATACAAATACAAGCCCAAGAGTCCTCAAACTAATTTAACCACCAAATACCTACTGTAACTCTTCCTACTGCATCTCTACCGGGTTTGGACTGCCATTGCCAGCTTCGGGCATTTTGGATGCATTACCATCAGCTCTCTCGGGGACCCCAAGAACCTCGTCCATGAGTTCATCTTCGGCAACAATATCCTCCACATCCTCTTCTTCATCGTTGCTTCCTGGGATCCTCCGAGGCTTGGGACCATGCTCAAGTCTGTGTGTCTCCAGCTCCTTATCCATCGTCTCTTGTAAGTTCACCAAATTGTTTGATCTCCGTGTGTTCCTTGCATTTTGCCACCTATCAAGCTCTTTGTCGACATTTGAAATATAGTTATCTTCAATCTGTTTCTGGTATTCTGATAGCTCTGCCCTTCTTGTAGTCTTCCATTCCAGAAATACCTGAACCAAATGTAATATTTAACTAGTCAGCACAAAAGGATCTGTCGTTATGGCAGAAAAATAAGCAAAGGACTTTCAGATAATTCAGTTAAAGTGAGAGTGATGCAAACTGCTCAGCAGTTAGAAGAGTCAGGAAAAGGAACCCCCACCCCACCCCCCAAACCCCAACCCCACACCACCCCCCCCAAAAAAAAAAAAAAAAAAAAAAAAAAAGAAAAAATGAAGGAAAAAAATGGAAAAAAAAAAAGAAGAAGAAGAAGAAGAAGAGAAAGGGAAAAAATCAACTTCCCCCGCTCTCTTTTTACTGGCCAATTGGTCTTGCAGTAAGCCTGCCTTGTTCATTATTTCCTTGACAGGAATTGTCACCATCAAGGTTAACATCATGTCTATGGCCAGTTGAAAATTTAATTACATCTTTCATGGATTCTTACAAGAGCAATGATCCATTGCTGACCCCATTTTTAATAGGAAAAGATAAAGATGATGATTGTTATGATTTTAAGTTCAAGGTTACCGACTTCTTTTCTCATGCATGCAAAGGGATGCCTGCACACGTGCCCGCTCACACCCCTCTTCCTGGATTGAACAAATCTTCACAACTAACCCAAAATGAAAAACTTTGATATCTCTCTCTGGTTCTACCATCTACTTTTATGCAATAGTGGGAGGGAAAGATGATGGTGTTGGTAGTTATGGTTTGGAAGTGCAAGTTTGTGATTTCTTTTCACATGCATGGTAAGGGATATGCATGCACACGTGCCCGCTCACACACCACTTCTTGGATGAACAAATCCTCACTACTTACTCAAAATGAAAAACCTTTGATATCTCTAACTGGCTGTACTATCTATTTCTATGCAATATTGGGAGGAAAATAATGCCAGGCCTCGTTTCTGTTCAGAGATCAAAATTTAAATTCTAGAATACCAAGCAGTAACAAACATTTTACCTGCTCTTTATTCTGCTCAACCGTAGCTGGATCATCAACTAATGGCTTGGCCGGCATATAGTATATAGGAGGTTCTGTTTTAGTCCTAGTAAGACATGGCAGAAGAAATTACACTTGAGTCAATAATCAGAAATTTGAGAAAGGTGTCAAACCATGCATTGAGCGGCAACACTACACATACAAACAGAAACTTATCTGTCTCAACTAAATTTGTCTATATGGACACTTTGGGCCAAAAATAAAAATAACCTGCAGCAACATGAAGGAATTAATGAATAAATACAAATTATGAGAAAATAAAGGTGACAAGAAACGAGCTGCAATCTATTAGAGTGATTAGGCTTCAACTAAACAAAATTTGATAAGAACACACGAGAAAAATATCCTAACAATCCTGCAAAAAGATTAAGCATTAGAAAAAGAATGAAATTTGATAACCATTTAGTACCATCAAAAGATTGATAAATTGATATCTAACAATTCTGTTAGAACAGTTTCAGCATTGGAAAACAAGTGCGACAATCCCGAGAAACTTTGCACCATATTTTTTGTACCTTAAAAAATTGCTCAGCTTCTTATGATGCTCAGACCAAAGAATAAACAGCAGCTCCATCTTCTTTTGCTCCGCCTTAGCAGCAACACGAGCTCGTAGGGTCTATAAACAAAACATTCACGATTAGATAAAAGCGCGATAAGTGAGCGATAAAGTGAACAGGGAAAAAGGTGAATCACCAAATCCCGCCTGCGTTTCTCAGTAATTTGTTCTCGCTCTTGTTGCCGTAGCCTCTCACTTTCCTCACGGGCCTTTTCTTCAGCCTACAAGCAACAAATCTCATTCGGTGAGAAAAGATCAACAATTTAAGAGGAAACTTAGATTAATATAACATTAATGAAATAAAGCAGACAGAAAAATCATACATGCAAAGAAAGGAAGAAATTAACATAATCACTCTTTGCCAGTTTCTCACAAAAAAAATTGAACTATGGATGTCATTTGCCAATAAATTTACCGTTCCAAACTATGTTGTACAAACATGGAACAACCTCATCGCCATACTTACATGACACTGTGCATGCCAACTCACCACCCAAAAATAAACCAGGCTTGAGAATACATGGTACACATTAACTCTAAAAAAGTTAGATTCAACAACGTTCATAGTTAACTTTCACATGCTTACACCCACTATTCTTTGGTAGTCCACTCGCATTAAAAAATTGTCTGCACAAATCTGAAAGGAATATAAGGTGACGCAAAACAGGAGGAGAAAAGGCTAGAGTCTGTAGTGGGATTGAGGATAAAATAATCTTAAGATTTATGCAAATTAGGGAGAAGATAAAGATTTTCGGGCCTCTCACCCAGGTGAATCGATCACCCACTCCATGCGTCGAACACGGAGATTTAGATTCGGACTTCACACCCAAAAAAATAACTCTCCCACTCCATGTCTCACGCATAAAGATTCAAAAAGAAGCCAATTAATGTTTCGCTCTCAAAAATTGAATAATCCATTGATTCCCTCAAAATAAGTTGTGAGAGAAAGAGAGAGACAGAGAGTGTGTGTGTAGCTAGCTAGATAGATAGATAAAGACCATGTCCATTGATCATGCCTTAAAAAACTAATAAAAGAAAAGAAAAGACTATAAAATAAAAGAGTACTAAACAAATTCTCCTCAAATTGGTCTTCCAAGTTCCCCATCATAAGGGATTGTGGATGTACTAACTCCAAATTTCACTGGCAGCCACAAAATCTCATACAACTCATAAAACTATGCCACAAAATAAACAAAATTTGGTAATCGTGTTCCTTGGACTTCCAGAACACAATCAATATAAGACATATATACATAACAAGCCTTGATGAATATCCCACATCCAAAGTATTTAATGGATGTATAGATAAACACATACGCAATGTACATATACAAAGAGAGAGAGAGAGAGAGAGAGAGAGAGAGAGAGAGAGAGAGAGAGAGAGAGTGTGTGTGTGTGTGTGTGTGTCATGATTTGAAATATCGCCCTATTCCGATATGTATCACCAATAGTGTATCGGGTTTTGATGTATTCGATATGATATTAACCTTACAATAAGACCGACATTCGATCCTTTATTGCCGATATGACCGATGTAGCCCGATATTAGGTCTGAAAATCGGGTCTGGTTTGACTCGAACCCACACCGCCACAAATCGAAAAAGGCGGGTTTTTCTACCCTTTAAAACCTGCCCGAACCCGAATGAGCGGGTTTAAAATCTAGTGTAAAACATTCAGGTCGGGTTCATTTTTTAGTGAAAACCCGCCAGACCCGGACCGCAATAAACCTGAACTCACACCCGACCCGCACCCGTCTGAAACCCGCTTAAAAGATTTTTATCTTAACCATCCATCTAAAGAGATGGACGGCCGGACTAGACTAAAGAACTTCATATATAAGGTCGAATTAGACTAAAACCTATCAGTTGTTGCCCTCTTCTTTGTTCTCTCCCCCTCTTTCTCTATCTCTCAGCCCTAAATCTCCACTCTCATAACTCTCCTCTCCCTGCTGATCCCTATCCATTGAGATTTGCCTCGTAGCCAATGTTAATGCTCTCAGCCCTAAACCTACATCCATGCCTTTGTATACAAAGAAAGAAGAGAGTAAGCTCTTGGAAACCCAAATTGCTACTGCCCCCTTGTTCTTTCTTCCCCTTGTTGATCTGATTACAGATCTAATTGATGTACTTTTAAAAAAAAATCAAGTTAGCAAAGAGTAGAATCTCTGATGAGAATGTTCTTGTAGGAATTTCATCTTTTTGTGTGAAGAATGCTCTTGAATGTTAATGTATGCAGTTGGGAATTTTTGTATTATAAATTAATCAAGTTTCATCGTATATTTGTATTCTTGTATGAACTTTTGTTGAGTATGAGAATGTTATGGATATGTAGAAAGTCCATAATTTTTTTTTGGCTAGTAATTTGTCTTATACAATTGAGGATAAGAATATTATGATTTTTGTTATATGAATTAGTCCATACAAAATGAATAAAAGCCCAAAAACCCAAAAGCCCGTAAAAGACCGAACAAACCCGTCTATCCCACGAACCCGCCCGAACCCATTTGGTACGGGTTCGGGTAGGTAACTATAGAAACTGGTCGGGTTTGGGCGGGTTTCAGGTTTGTGTTTGTATAACAAGGTCGGGTAGAAAATTCCTCAAGAACCCGCCCGACCAGGCCAGTTTTCAGCCCCAGCCAATACTGAAGATCGATATTGACGATATTGATGATGTTGGCTGATACGAATACAGATTTCGAGATTTTAAACCATGGTATGTATGTACGTACAAATATGTGTATAGGTGACCCCACCTGTAGTAAATCCACTAAAAACAATAACTTGAAATCGACCAAACTCCTAGCAGGGAGCTTTTATTACATACTTCCAAGTGTAAATATTAAATCCAACAAATGCATGTAGACAGGCAAGGAGGGGGAAAGAGATAATCTTTGCAAATGGAGAAATGATATGTCAGGAGCAAATACACACAAAAATCTAGTTCAACTAAAGAAAACATGATACTGTAGTTTTTCGTAGCAAAGTTAAATCTTTGCATATGGAGCACTAACGTGTCTGTAACCTTTGAACCCGGAAAAGCCAAAAGAAGAACAGGAGATGTTGTGAGGGAGGGATTCATGGGCAAGCATAGAATGGTTAAACCCCATCGCATTCCACGACAACAACACATTACGTGAGTTGGTAACATCTGTTGATCAAATAAAGATATGGACCAAGATTGTGTGAGAGAGAGAGAGAGAGAGAGAGAGAGAGAGAGAGAGACCAGGGTTTCCTCAATTCTCATATCAATATGACACTGAACATATTCTCAGTTTCTAACATTCAAATTCTTAGCCCAATCAAAGATCATATGACAAACCCTCTGTTGTGTGGGCATTATAATTACAAAATTGCAGCTTGTAGGGAATCCAGGATGCATTGCTTAACCTAAAACGCCACCCTTTCTGATTAACAGTGTTTGCAACATCAACAAGAGACTTTCATCTGTCACTATTTCTTCTCCTTATCGACAAAAGCAAAAATTATCAATTCCTCTAGAGAATTCATTAGCAGCTACAAGACATTACTGCACCTCAAAAACTTTCTATCATCAGTTTGTACTTGAAAATGTAGTCCAAATAAGAAATAATAAAAAAATAAAGCAGAAAAATGGAAGAGTAATTCATAGTTTACGAACAGAAAATACTCACCCTTCGTAATGAGTCTGACCTACGCATATAAGCTTCAGTTGTTGACAGTTGCTTGTCTTCTTCTCGGAATTTCTGGGGGGGAATAATGATCAGATTTGAATTTTAGAGCTGCTAATTATGTATATCTGAGATTCAGAGAGATGCCAGAAAAAGCTGTTTCGCAAAAGATGTTAAAATAATATAATGGAAAGAAGCATGACAAAACTACTTATAATCTGACATAATACCCTTGCTGGATTTCTCAAGCTTCTTATATGGTAATGGCCTATATAGGTTTTATATGTAAATATTTGTCACTACACATTCATATTACAGTTCTGAAAGCAAGTGACAACTGTTCAGTCTCTCCCTAGTTTTTTGGCATGTGTTCTGGGTATCTTCTTTCCCTGTGTGCGTGTGAGCCTCAGGTGGTTGGTGTCGTGTGGCAAAGAGGCTTTGACCCAATGCTACGATGGCATGTGCCCCTTATGGAACTGGATTGCTATTGACAATTGAAATTTCCGGGTTCCTCTTAATTATGTAGTGATCCTCCAACCATAAATAAGTTATTGTGTTTCCTAATCAAATGTATGCATTGGTTTGCTACACTGACAAGTGACAACTAACTACAAATTTGACTATTACTGCTTCAAGTTTGTATATCCACGAGAAAACAATTAATTTAGGAGCTAATAATTCTTCTTCAGGCAATTTTTCCATTAGAAAATCATAGAAATTTTTAGCGTCCTATTGATATCAGAAACAGGAATCTTCAAGTGAACAATCAATTTAATGTGTCTCTTATCAAATGTATGCATTTGCTTGAATGACAACTAATTTTTAGCTTCCCATACAGCTTCCAGTTACACATTCATGAGAATATGAAATCTGGCTGGATAGTTACAGGACAGATCAAAGCTTTCAATAAATGAAATAGGAGGTAATAATTTCAGTACAGGTCAAGGTTTTTCAATTACTGGTAGTATATGGTTCTTAGTTTGGGCTCAATATTTTACAGGATTTAAAGATATGATGTCCTACAAGGACATTGCAAGCCAGCCATAGCTATTATTTAGAATCAGACATGAAGATGAAACTTTACAATCTGTTTGTTTGCAAAGGTACATTCATCCAAGTAGCATATTTATAATCATGGTTGTTACATTAAAGCTTAAATGGTGAACAAAGAATTAACATAGTGTGCTTTTTCCAGAAGAGGCACGACAAGCTTCGTACTGAGGTTATTCTAAAGAAAGGTAGTGAGTTTGTATGTGCCAAGTGTCAGTATGACTTGAATCATGGACAAGTGGCGTCATGTCCAATACCGATGGGCAGCCAGTTTGATAGGAAGAACCCCTCTATGGATTGCATTTGCACACTAAAGTATAAGGTTGTTTCAAGAATGATGGTAAACAATAGCAGCCACCAATAGCTGTGTATTTGTCTCTTCTCTATGCACGTAATAGAATCGGTTCAAGAGTAATAGAAAATTATACATGCTGGAGAAGATGTCCTCTATGATATACGTTCTATGGATTTCATTTACAGCACACCAACGGCTTATATATACCAGGTGGCTGTCTTGGCAATTACTTCTCACAATTTATTACATATCTGGTATGGATTTCATTTTTAAGAAGTGGTAATTGTTTGCCATGTATTATCTGAGTACCAACTCCATCAGAAGTTGTTAATGCAGTTATGTTGGTTTTTAAATTTTATATTTGAATTCTTTAACTGCTTCTTATATTTCACTTTCAAGTAGAGTATTGCTACAGATCTCTTAACCAAGAAATTCTTCTAAAAGATTTCCTCAACAATCTGACATGAATATTCTCGTTGAGGTTCTACAAATTAACCTGATTGATGTATTTGTTGTGTGCATTTTTATCCCTTCACCAAACGAAACATAAAACGTTCTTCTGGAGCCTTAACATAAGAAGGCAACCCCTTAAACAAGCCCTTAGAGATAAGTTGAGCTTTCAGTCATACATTACTGTGAATGCAAATTGTTGAACAATACCAACTACTCCAACCAAGCAGTAGTCTGTATAGGATATCATGGTTTGCGCATGTATAATGTTTATGCATACTGCATGGAGAGAAAGAGAGCATCTTAATGTCCAGAGTCCAGCAATATAAGTACATATTGGCTATTGCACAAAATTCTCTCTCATGAAAATATCATCGCCAAAGTAAAGGCACATTAGTGTCTCTATAAGCATAAATGCATTAGTTAATAAGGCTCTGGCAGGCATCAGCAAAACTATAGGTTCCTTTGACCCAATGGTCAACCAAGTTTTGATTCTTCGTCTAACTGCTTGGTCCTACTCCAGTTGACCATACAACTGAGCATATGTTGCTAAGGATTTCAATATATTCCACTGCCATAACCATTAAGATTGTGTTTACTGGTTTCAGGAATGTGAGAACCACAAAAAAAAGAGAATCTGACCCAAGTACAAACAAAGAGGATTTATTGGTGAGGTATCATAATCTAAGAAAATATATAAGGAGAAGTAGGCCAGATACAAAAGATCAAATGGAGAATAAAGTAATGAGAAGTAAATGTTTAAGAAGACTAGTTAGTTTGGAGGCGATGGGTTAATGTAGGAATATGATATCTTATGAAATATTTGCAATGAATTAAAAAAAAGAGGACTGGAATCACATCTGAATTCTAATATATAGCAAACTTCAGGACATCTATTCTGGAAGATATTGTCTTCCATCCTTGCTGCTTAGGCCACACTACCTTGGCATTTTTATCCCATATGGTCAACATGAGTCAAACATGCAACCTTAAGCTGGTATCATCAATTATCAAGAAAATGACAGATAAATAGAGTACATATTTGGGTCTCCGTGGTTTATATGGTGCCTCAAAGGTGACACAATTCCTTATATAGATCTCATCATCTTGCCTCATAAATTTGATTTCTATGATTTTTATCAACATGTTTTTCTCCTTTGACATTTATGATGCTTGGCAACAAAACAAAGATCTGAGCACAAGATTAGAATTCTAAACCACAAAAGCAATTCTACTTGTTTGCAATAGAATTAAATGTCCTGGCTGGTCTGTGTATATAATTGATTTTGGCAAGTGATTTGCTAGCATAATTATTTTCCCAGTAAATGTATGTCTCCCGGTCACCATGTACAAGAGTCATGAATCATGAACTTTTTCCCTACCTTCAGAAGTTTTCTGAAGTAAAATCAAGAAAGAAAAACATTAAGTACTCTACAGTATCAACTCTGCTAACTTGGCAAAAAAGAATGGAATTTGTTCATCAACTCCATGTTTCATTTGATTATTGAATCTCATCTCAAATATGACGAAGCTGGGTTTCAAATTTGCGCCTCTGCATATATCCTGCCTCTGTGATTTCCTATAGACAAACCTTGTAACCTTTGTAAAAAATTTATGTGGTTCCCCCTTCTACCCCTGCTTCGATGAAGGATGAAGGTTTCGATAGGTAATGTGTTTATCCTGTCCCAAAGATATAATTTGAGGCATTGGTGTTCTTGTTTTTATTGTATATTTATTGCAGAAACACAATGTCAGACGTGACAATAGCCTTCTAATCATGTCTAGTGGTTGCAAACCTGAGTCTAACCTTAACATGAGTTAAAAACATAAGCATCAAGCTACAAGAAAACAATTACACAATTAAAGAGTAACTAAACATAAACTGGACAGTAGTACCTCTAGTGTCCCAAGGAGCTGCCCAAGCATTCTTCTGTTGCGCTTAACCAAACTAGGGTCTTCGTCCTTCGGCAAAACCCTAGGAATTGGCTCTGTTGGCAAAACATCATAGTCCTGCAAGAAGTTTAATCATGCCCATTCCCAAGAAAAACTCTGAAAAGAATAGCTACCAAAAAAAAAGATCAGCTCTTGAGCTTACCAACTTTCTCATCCGGGGATTCCCATCCCTTCTAAACCCACTATTGCCCAGGAGGTTTGGCCTTGTCTTATTGTTTTCTCCAGTAGTAGCAGCACCCATCTCTGCTACAGAATCCTCCTTGATAATATCTTTCGATCCACTAGCATCTTCTTTTCCTTCTTCACCCTCCAACTTCAATGAGGGGTAAATCAAACAATCAGGTCAAAGTTTTTTTTTTTTTTTTTTTTTTGGTGGGGGGGGGGGGGGGGGGGGCAAAAGTGGCTCCTAGTTAGTAATAAAACACCATATTTGTATGCATAAAAAATAATGGAAAGGGGGAAAACAAAAATTGGACAAGAGGGAAGAGGCAGTCTTTTTTAATTTCACGCCAGTTACTTGGACAGAGAATATAATTATAAATCATCTTTTTGACAGGATTTGTTTGGATGTTTCTAATTTCAGAGTTACATAATTGAGTATCTAGTAAATTTAGAATTCAGAGTTTTCAAGCTCATTCCTTTTTAATTGAATATTAGTACTTATTGTTCTACGAAAGGAAAGGAGAAGATATGGGAAAATATATTATGAAATTTCAAATTCAACACCGACCAGAAAACTTGCAAAGTTTACAATTACACAATGCCAATGTTACTGAGAACTTAGACATATATTTGCACAAATCAATAAAAATCTGAAACAATCTGGATGCAAGAATAACAAAAAGGAAACATCCACCAATAACTTTCTAGTTCTTTATGTTCTCGAGAATTTTCCTTTTCAATATACAACTTTTTCTTTCCCCTCTCTCCTTGAATGGATAGAAAAAATAAAATGCAAATATGTCAACCTCCCTATTCCTTGTGTAATAGATCATAGAAAAAGACATTTTCTTTTAAAGTTGTTTGGATCAAAAGATACATCACTAGAGAAAAATGTTTTCAAACCTTGGTGCATATTGCTTAAACTTATTGCATCATTCTTTCCAACAGAATTTCTTTCTTTTGGTCACCCACAACCATGAAAAAAAGGGTCCCTTTTCTTATGGTGACTTCGGTGTTTCTATTGAGGGAAGGAGGTTTTAAGTATGGGGTTCACAGGGAACAGTTGTATAGATCTATTAATCTAAGTTTGTTCAAACTTCAATGGGTAAATATCCTCAAAGAATCCCAAGCAAAACATCTAACGCTAACCCCTTGTCATTATAAAAGTTAATTAATTAACATAGAGATAAGCAACCTAATCACATTAAAACCAGCTCGTGTGTCCCCAAATAATTCTTGTTTACATTCAACACCCCCCAAACCCGAAAGGGAGGCCTACTATGCGGTTGTTGTTCCTCATTACTATTCAATAATCTCCATGCATTTTTTTTGCATCTTCTGCCTATAATAAAATGTAAAGGCAACCAAGATTTGGAATAAATAATTATAATCAGGCATACCAATCACTGTAAAAGAATTATGTACAGCTTAACCATTTCTTAAAAATAAATGAATTACAAAAATACACCACACATCAGACCTCCCTTTCTCATATTGCACTCATTTCACTTGCGCAGAAGCCTACCGGTTGCTCTCCCTCCCATGGATTTTAATCTCAATTCTAGATTTAGGACATTTGTCTGTTGGTGGTCCTTCTTCCCTCCCCCTTGCACGTGCCTCTCTATCTCACACAGTGACACATTGGTCTCCAAGAGTTTGTTAAACCTTCCCAGGAATATGTACATGTATACCCTGTTTTGCATAGACCTCTGTCAGAATATCCCCACATGAATCTTTGAGAAAATATATAATGAGTTCCTTTGTCTCCACTGGAAAAATAAAAATTTGAAAATCCATAAATTTAAATAAGCATTTGTTAATCCACTCTTTTCCATACTCACAATTCTGCTCCTTTTCTTTCGCTCTTGCTATTATTTCTAACTCCATTCCAACTGTTAGCCCCTTCAACCCTCGTTTACCTTTATGTTCAATATCACAAATTTCAAATATATATCGCATTGTATACGACAAGCTGACACTTCTCGCCATGCAGCATGATCCACTGCCTTAGGCAAGTTTAAATTTTTCTTTGAGTTTCATATTTCACTGCTAAAATCCAACAAGCTCAGCTAAATTCAAAAGAATTATGTTTTCATGACTTACTTTAACCACAGCGGAAGACAACCGCCGCTTCGGTGCCGGTTGATCCTCCAACTCTGCCGCCTGAAACCATACAGAATTTCCCAAAAAAAGGAACCACCTTTACATTCATAAATCAACCAAAAAATCACTAAAAACATCAGAAACTGAGAGCGGATCGCGATCATCTTACGGGTCTAACAACACCGACGCGCTTACGCGGCCCGGTGGGGCCCGCGGAGGGGCCAGAGGCGCCGGAGCGGCGGAGGCCGCGGGGATCTCGAAGTCGCTCGGTGATCTGCGAAAAAGTAGAGAGGGAGGGGGGGGGTTAGGGTTCGGCGTGAAATCAGTGTAAAAATTGGGGATGAGGAAAGGAGTGAGGAAGAAGATAGAGTGAGGACCTCCCATTGCTGCCGCTGGAGCTCGGCAATCTCTTTGCGGAGCTCCTCCGCTGTTTTCTCCACCGTTGCGCTCGCCATTTCCTGCACAAACAAATTTGGGTTCTTGCTCCTTCGTGAGGTTTTAGCCCTACTTCACGGAGGCTTTATAGTTAGGGATGCGGATAAAACCCGATAACAAGGTTATAACCCAATAAGCCGACGCGGAACCGAGAAAGTTGTTGTGGGCCTTGTGGCTAGTCACCGGGTAAACCCAAATCTGAATACAATACTAGTATACCGCATAATGGTGTAAACCAAGTGTTAAAAAAAGATGATAGGGTAAAGAAGAAGAAGGAAGAGAAGGAGAGGATCGTTGGAAGGAGGAGGAGGAGGAAGAGGGTTGGGGGTTTGCTGAAAAGTAAGAGGAAGGACGGGGGCGAGAGAGAGAGAGAGAGAGAGAGAGAGAGAGAGAGAGAGAAGGAGAGGGAAAGAATAAGAACCAGAAGAGGAGAGAAGAATAGAAGGAGAGAGATTAGGGGGAAGTGCGCTACGGACAACTTTTGTGAAGAAATCACAGAGAAAATGTCGCCTCGCTCAGTTTTGATAATATAATATATATTAGATATCGCGTCAGCAGTGAAAACCGACCGAATTACACTAGCGAGCGGTGAAGAAGAGGGAGAAGAAGGAGGGGAGGGAAGGAAAAAGAATGAAGTGGGGGAAGGAGGAGGTTGGAGGGGAAATAGGAGGGCGGCGTCCCTGCTGCTCCAGCAACGGTGCTGCTGCTCTCGCTTTCTCTTATGTGGATGAAGACGGAGAGACAAAACGGACAAAATTTGAATATAAGTCAAGGAGAAAATCTCCTTTTCCCAGTTTTGAATATATATAATATATTAATTAAACCCAAACAGACTTGATTTGGATATTTTTGGGTCTCTTGGGCTATAAAGGGTGAGAGGTCTTTTTTAAACGGGTGTTAGAGCAACTCCAACAGGCCTTCAAAAGCCCGTTTCACTCCAATCAGCCTTCAAATGGCTCCTTCAAAATGAAGACTACCCATGCAACCTTTCAAACACGAAGGCTCATGAGACAAACTTCAAAACAATACTTGAACTTTTTAATTCCGAGTTTACCCTCAAGCATTTCACACAACAATCCTTTATTACTTTTATGTCTTTTTATACAAAACCTACATTTACATTTAATTAATGTACCTTAAAAAGTATTAATTCAAATTATATATTTTGGTACCGTTGGAAAGTTCTCGTCGATACCTCTCAGATGAGACCATAATGAATATTTTTCATGCACATTTATAAAATATATAATTTTCAAAATGGGACTTAATAATATTTGTTAAATGAATTGATAAAATTCGATCATTAACTGAAAATTTAGATATTTTAATATATTGTAGATTAATTTTCATGCACATTTATAAAATATATAATTTTCAAAATGGGACTTAATAATATTTGTTAAATGAATTGATAAAATTCGATCATTAACTGAAAATTTAGATATTTTAATATATTATAGATTAATATTTTATATATTGTTTGATTTAAAAAAATACAAGATAGTTTTGATTAAAGGGAAAAAAAAAAATGAAGGACACAGTTTTGACGGAGGTTAAGTTGGAGTTGATCGTTTGTTAGTGATCCATCATCCAGTGCACTAGGCGCTTGGCATCACATCACTAACAACACTGCATGAGTTGTTACTCCTCCATCCCACCATGCGAAGGCCAGCAAGGATGGTCTGGGCTTCAGCAAGCTCTCGATTGGACTTATGGACTGACAAGGTTGTCACTTGCACAACTCGGCCATCCGAATCCCGGCACACGACAGCAGTGCAGGCTGTGTTCAGGCCCACGCCAAACGCCGACATTCATCTTCAAGGTGTTCGTTGGTGGAGCAGCCCAATTTTGTTGGCCTGTGGGTGCATAGGGGAGTAGCTGGGGCATTGTGTCGAGCATCTTCAGGGTAGTTCAGAGCTGAAACTGCCTCCTGCTTTTGGGAATTAACGGAGCATAGAAAAAACACATCTCCAAGAATGATCACCAAAAAAATCAGGGAAAAAAAGAAAATCAGACGCTCAATCCATATACCCTGTGTTGCTTGTACGTGGCAGATTCGGTTCATGTGTGCGAGCTTGACACACATATTATAAGACGGACAATCCTACGTTGATATATGGATAAGATGTCGGACTTCAACGGGATAGAGCTTTAAATTCTGTAACGCCCGATCCCGCGGGTACAGAGACGTTACTGCGATCTATATACGCAGGACGAAAATACCCTCACACATATACGCTAAGCATCAGTACAGGTAAGAATCAAAGTACAAAAGTACAGTGGTAGTATACATTCAAACAGAAAAAATATAAGTGCACAGTTCACCACAGAGTGTAATCCAACATAATATGAATATTACATCAAAAAAAACGTGGAGTATGATTATAAAGCATGAAAAGGATTGAAAGATACTCACGGATTACTAAAGGAAATCTCGTGAACCGGTCAAAGGAGGCAGGTAAGGAATGAGTTGCGGCTGATCCAATGCTCCTCGAAGAAATCCAATGTTCCACAGAAGGATTCCCACATGCATCCGCTGCGCTTCAAAATATGAACATAAAAGTCCAAGGTTGTCAGAAAATAATCCAGCGAGTACATAAGATGGAGCCAAGTGGCGTGCACAGGCAAGCACACGTGTATATGATCAAGTGATGTGGTTCAGGCACGCAAGTACAGGCAATGATCAATAAACATATAAAATAATCAGAACATCAGCAGAACATTTTGAATCAAGCAAACACGTATATATCAATAAATCTAGAGAAAGCATGTATCTAAAACTATGTCAAGAACATAGGTATACATAAACATGCAATGAGCCATCAAGAAATATGTTAAGTGCAAATGTGGACAAAACTAGTTATACAAGCTCAAACGTTAGATTCATGAAATTGATACGTCGAGGGGATAATCCAAATAAGGAAATCCTCATCTATGTATCATATATCCCATGTCACCATGGTCTGAATTCATACGATCTGAGTTGTCCTCAGTGTAACAGAAAAGAATGTCAGGAGTAATTGCAGTATTATAGAAATCATATATACAGGTGACGAGCATGATAACTTAATCATACAATAATAACAATCAGTGTCTCCTGTAATTATAACAATTTCCTTCCAGTGTCTCATACCACTGGTAGCTCATATCAGGTCTGGTAGCTCATATCAGGTCCATGCTCCAATAGAACTCATTACGAACTCTGATATACGAATACTATTATTCGAATGAGGAAGTGATTCAATAACACCCGCTTCTGAGATTATCATTTTTTAGAAATTAAGTTATAACTCGTGCAGAGTAGTGTCAGCTCTCAGTCATAATAGCAATATAATAATCAGTATCATTTATTATTCTTATCCCTTTTTCCCACCGGTGTCCCATAACACCGACAGTTCACGCTGGAGCACACACTTCCAGTAGAACTCATTCGAACTCCGATATGCGGTACCATTATTTGAACAGGGGAGAGACCGAAAAACGTACGCTCCTGGCATTATTATTATATGGGTGTATGTCAGTTAATATGCACTGAAAAAATTATTACGCTAACACCAGGCGGCACAGGCAGGAGGAATGATTATTTTTTTCTTAGAGAATAGATTCAAGAGATAGCCCCTACAGATTCCAAGGGTGGCCCCCACCACGTTATAGTGTGGCACTTTGCTCTGTGTGGGACTTGGATTCTAGATGTGGCCCCCACAGATTCAAGAGGTGACCCCCACTACTTGTGGTGGTGTGGCACTTCGCTCGTGTGGCACTTCGTTCCATTCAGAATCCGCTGGACGCTAGCATGATCGTGAGATACATCCTCGTCATCCCGACACCAGGAGGCATGCTACGCCGGACACCGGTATGACCTTGCCATTGACGTGAGTAACAATGCGGGGGACATGAGTACAAGATACAAGAGTACATGAGATACAGGATCACTGTATACAACATGGTATCAGGTGTCAGGTATCAAGTGATAGCATGTCAAGTTCATGTGTCATATATCAGGTGTCAGGTAACTCACATGCCGATGTCAGGTATGTATATCGGATGTATAATGGTAATACAGGTACATGAAATAATAGAGTTTACGAACATAACAATACATAGAATATTCATACAAAAGTGGTGTACGATTATGAACTATCAGTGTAACATGGGAAAGATGCAATCAGATAATTAACATGACAGTGTTATGATATTAGTATATCAGATGTTAAATACTAGGGAAGTACAATCATACATGTAAGTATTGTGACCAAACAACATGTGGGTGACAGGTCATGTGACATTGCATTCGCAAAACATGTAACAGACACTAGTAACATACTCGCAAAGCATGTAACAAACATTAGAATAGTAATCGCAGAGCAAGTATCAAATATTAGAATATCACTCGCCAATCATGTATTAAGTAGTATAACATGTTTCAAGTCGCATAACATGCATCATGAATTAAATTTTAGAAAAGCATTCGCCCAACATAAAATATAGTACTCGACCAAATATTGAAAATGAGTACTCGTCCAAATGCCAAAAAAGAGTACTCGTACAAATACCGAAAAAGAGAACTCACTTATATAGAGAAGTAGTATTCGCAACTCCAGAAAAAGTACTCACCTAAATTTTTAAAAAATCATCATAAAATCTCAGAACACCAGAAACACGTGCACGCCACCTATTCATATTAAAATATATAAATAGTAATTTTTAGAGAGAGAATGAGAGAGGATAGAAAAAGAGAATTAGTTAGAGGGAGAGAGAGCTGCAAGAGAGAGAACTAGAGAGAGAATCTAGAGATAGAGAGAGATGTGGAAAAGTGAGAGAGAGAGAGTACTGGAAAAGGGAAAGAATCAGGAAAGAAAAAGAGAGAAAGACAACAGAGAAGGAAAGAAAGAAATGAACAAAGAAAGGAGGGGAAAAGGTAAAGAGATAGGGAGGCAGGGCCGGCGGCGCCCCGGCATCCAAGGGGCGGCGCCCCGGCGGAGGACGGCCGGCGGCCGCGGGTGACGTGGGTGGAGGAGGTGGAGGGATGGGTGATTTTGTTGGAGCTGGTTGTTGTTGTAGTTGTTTTTGTTGTTGGTGAGGGTAGTGTAGATAGTGATTGTAGAAGTGTAGTGGAGGTGATGGGTGGTGATTAGTAGTGGTGGAGATAGTGATTGGGTGGTGGAAGTGGAGGAGGTGGTTGAGAATTTGGTGGTAATTTGAAGAAGAAGAGGAGGAGGTGATGATGGATTATGGTGAAAATGAAGGGTGGTGGTTGGTGGAAGGAGGAGGGAGGGAGAGAGTTTGGGGAAGGAGATGGCTCGGCCAAGGGGTGGCGCACGCGGTGGTGTTGGCGGTGGCGGCTGGTGACGGCCAAGGGAAGAGGAGGAGGTTGGGAGAGAGAAAGAGTAGGAGATTGAGAGATTGAGAAAGATAAGAAGAATGAGAGAAAGAAATAAAGAAGAAAAGAAAAGAGGAGGAGGAGAGGGGAGTGGCACGGTGGAAATGGAAGGGGGAGGTGTTGCTGCTATCGTTGGCAGGGAAAGGGGGAGGTAGGGAGCAAGTAGAGGAGAAAGAAAAGGGAAGAAAGAGAAATGGAAAAAGAAAAGAAAAGGAAAAGAAAGAAAAGAAAAAGAATGAAAAGAAAAAGAAAATGAGAAAATAAGTAAATAAATAAATTATTAAATAATAAATTTAATAGAGTAAAATGATAGAATTAAGTAGATGAGTGGAGAAGGAAAAAGAAAGAAAAGAAAAGAAAAGAAAATAATATTATTATTTAAATTAGGTAAAAATTGACTGTTTCAAAATGTTCTCAAAAATTTTAAAAATAAAAAATATTATTTTAAAGTACATGGTTAGATCAGATTTAAGAAATTCAATTCCGCTTTCAAGTTAAAAATTCTGAAATCAACCAGTGATACCGGGACACCATCCCCGGTAAAATTTCATTAAATTCAGAAAAATCTCAAAAAATGCATTTAGATGAAAAATGAGATTCTAAGAAGTAATGTGAAAATTGTTTTTAGAAATTCAACTCCGTTCGAAAACTAAAATTTAAGAATCGATCAGCATCGATATTGGTTTTGAAGATTTTGCAAATTAATTCGGAAAAATGCCAGAAAATCAGGAAAAAAAATATAAAATAGTGAAGAACAGTATCTGAATCTGAAATTGGTCAAATCAGACTATCAAAAAGGTCAAATCAGGCAGTATACTGATATCGGGTCCCTTGTTCAGGCTATGGTCAACTCTGAATCTGAATATCCGGATCCAATACCAAATGATAATATAAATAATCGCAAAACAAAAGTAAATACGGAGAAAAATAGGAAAATATGATCGAAAAATCGGGACACGTACTCGGGTATGTATCTAGAGAACGGGGTGTTACAAATTCTTTAGACTTCTTATAATATTATAAGAGGGTAAATCTCACGTGTCAACACAAGATTGGTTCTTTTATAATATGTCTGTGTGGCTCACACACATGAACCGAACCTATACGTGACTGCTTCCTTGGGCTGATCACCACCGCACAATTTACTGCCACCTATTCTTCACACAAATTAATTTACTAGAAAACAAGAAAAAGGCTTTCTATAAAAAAAGAAAGAAAAGAAACTGAAGAACCCACGGCGCACATTAGGAACCCTAGGCGAAGTGAAGCCGAGGAATTAAATCTTGGCCACGTCGTTGGTGATCTGAGCTCGACCCCGTCGTAGATGGCGAGGTCCTTGACAAGGTCGAGGGCGTTGGCCTGCATCATGTCGAACCAGCTGACGCTGACCTAGGTCTCGATCAGGCGGCTGCTACGGGCGGGCTGGTCGAACCCGGGCACGCCGCCACCGTCGCAAAGGGGGACGTCGTGGTACGTGATGTAGAACACGGACTGGCAGTACTTGTCTCGACCTTGTTGGGGTTCTCGGCAGTGAAGAGGAGGGCGAGGTTGAGGGTGAGGTAGGCGGAGTCTGGGACCTGGGTCAGGGACACGAGGAGGCAAGTAACAACAACCTGGTTGAGGTCAAAGGAGGGCTTCTTGGGGCGGACGACAAGGGCGATGACGAAGGCAGACGACGAGGGCGATGATGAGGGTGGCGAGAGCGAGGAAGATGAGAAGGAGGAAGAGGAAGAGGCAGCAACAGCCACCCTTGAGGGAGGTGGCTGAGGAGGAGGAGGAGGAAGGGATCAGGGTGAGATAGTGACAGTGGTGGTTATTGTGGCGGGGTAGCAGGCAGGCGTGTGGGTGAGTAGGCTGGTGGGTGTGGTCACCGCCGCCATTGGGGAGGTGAGCATAGTTGGAGGTCATTGTGGCATCTGGTGCTCCGCCGCCACTCTGCCCCTGCTCTGCTTCTCTCTCCACCAGTAATGTTTCTATCACAATCTTTTATTATTATTATTATTATTTAATGGGATTGATTTATTAACTCGAGGTGTTGGTTTTTTTTGGAGAGAGTGGTGTGAGCGGGAAAGTTGGGGAGTGGCGGAGGGTTAACTTTTTCTTTCTGCTTCAAGGTGTGCTTTTTGAGAGCTTTATGTTGATTAATAATTGTTTATATATTTTAGCTTTTGAGGGGTGTTTCTTTGCCTTTTGTTTTTTTTTTTTTTTGTTTTTTTTTTTGACATCTTCTTCTGTATTGTAATTTGTAGGCTGGATTATTTAATCGTTACAAAGATCTGATTCAATGATAAAAGGAAGTTTTAGTTAAAAAATATTTTTGTTTACAATTGTTACAGTACCGTCTGTGCCAGAAGAAAGAAAGAAACTATAGGTGGAGGAGCAAAGGGGCTACATTTGATGGGGTTTAGTTTGACCTAGGCTCAATTCATTGTGCTCCAAGTCTCATCTCTAAACGAGGGTTGAACCGATTCATTAATGGAATCGGGCCTCTTGACTTGGATTCTAGGTGAGTGCACAGGGGTTTAGTTCATGTGTGTGAGCCACACACATATTTTAAGGGAGTCAATATCATGTTGACACGTGAGATTTGCTCTCTTATAATATTATAAGAAGTCTAAAGACTTTAAAGTTTTGTACCCTGAAACTCGATATCTAATTCACATGTCAATATGATATTAACCCTTTTATAATATATGTGTGTGACTCACACACATAAATCAAATCAGATATATATAATGCCGATGACTTTTTAACGCAAGTTTAACCTTTTTCTTTTGACAGACTTTTCTTAGGCCTACAGGGTCGTTTTCCTGGTTTTATCAGATGAGCTAAGCCCAAGCAATGCTGACATTCTGAGTTTAAATGTAAGATTATTGTTGGGATATTTCTATTTGAAACAACGAAGGGTCTGTTTGGATTTAAGGAATTGGTGTGAAGTGAGGAAGTAGGAAGTAAGATTTATTTCCTTTAGGAAAAAGGGAAATGAATAGTAAGTTTTCTGGTGTTTGGATGGTTGTTGGGAAGTGTGGTTTGGAAAATGTTTTATCGTTTCCGGTGTTTGGATGGTAATGAAAAGTGAAAATGGAAAAGTTGACCACAAAGTTGACCGCAAAATAATATTAAAATAAAAATTAATTAAGAAAAATAAAAAATAGATTGTAATTAGAATGCAAGTGAGATTTACATGACCAAAAAATTAACTGTTTTATGCTATAACTTATTATAAATGAGATTTACATGACCACAAAATTAACTGTAGCACTCTGGAAGTGAGAAAATGGTTGTGTAAAAGAGAGATGAAAAAGGGAAAAGGGGGTTTTCTTATTTTCCTTTCCGGTGTTTGGATAGATAGGGAAATGAGCAATTATACTTCCCAACTTCCTCACTTCACTCGGATTCCTTACATCCAAACACGCCCGAAGAGTATTTATAAATAATGGATATGGCTCCTAGAGTCATCTTATATTCTAAGAGGTATATTATGTGGTTATCCACCGCTCGTTTGCTAAAAGTACGAATGCCTAAAGTATGAATGGTTGAGATTGAAAACAATTGAAAACAACCCATCCTTGTGTTTCAAGTGCTGTCAAGACTCGTAACTCTAATTTTCTACTGAAATACGCCCTCCCATAAAGGAAAAACTAAATAATAAAATAAAACTAGAACCGCTAGAAAATTGCGAACACTTTGAGCAAGCCAGTTTCTCTTCCGACCACCACCAATTGTTTATCTCTACGAACATGATCAAATCATCATCCTCATCTTTTTTTTTTTTTTTTTCCTTTTCTTCCCTCAAATACTATCGTAATTGCCCTATCTCTGATATTATCACCGCCACTCTCACCGTCCTCGTTTCTATTGAACAATAAAAATTGTTAAAATATAAATATCTCAATTTTCATTTTAATTTTGAGATTTTAGTACAATAGAAGGGACTTTAATATGATACTAGAGCAATCCAGATTCAATTCTCACTGAGGGTGTAATAAAAAAGATTTAAAAATAAAAAAATACAGCTAACACGAAAAGCTCGGGTTTCGACCATAAAAAGGACCATCGACTTGCGGGAATGTGTTAAAAATATAAATACCTCAATCATCACCTTAACTTTAGAGTTTTGGTGCAACGACATGAATTTTTAATAATAATAATAATATTTATTTATTTATTTATTTTGATATATAGGTCAAGCCTGATACAATGCGTAGTCAGGATTTTAAAGACCAGGGGCACAAAATAACATTCAACGCACTAATCACTAATTAAATAATTTTAACTGATTCATAATGTACATCTAACATGCAACATATATAAGACTATAACAAAAGTATAAAATATAACATATTAATCACTAATTAACTAATTTTATCATAATAATCTTTCTGTTTTTTTGAATATTATCGCTAATTAAAGAAATTATGTTAGGATGAACAATGTGTTGAGAAAACGAAGAATAAAACATGAATCTTTGAGTTGCATTAAGGCATGATCCATTGAAAGAATTAACTGGATAATGGTTGGAGTGTATTCTCCTTCCATTGGGGATGAACTTGATTTTTTTACATGTTTAATTTCATTTTAGAATGAATGAGATATTCAAGTTTAAATATTACTTAATTCAAAAGCTAAAAGGAGAGTAAAGGTAGTTAAAAGTATTTAGTCCCACGTTGGCTATGGAATGGACAATTGAAGTGTATAAATAGAGGAAAATGGGAACAAATGGCGTGCCCTTTAGGTACTTGGAGTTTTCGCGTGCGATTGCGGGAAGCCATTCTCACGCGCGCGCGCCGTTGCCGTCGCCCGCCCGGCAACCGCTGTAGTGGTTCTGTCTGAACTGTCACAACTCGTCTTAGACGAATCTGCCCTCCAACAGACTCCCAGGAGCGCTATAAATAGCGCTCATTTTCTCGATTTTAAACACACAGAAGCAGAGAACAAACAGAGATTCTCCGCTCTCCTCTTCCTCTGAATTTAAAATTCAGATTTTTTTCAATAAAAATCTGAAAAAGAGATTAGTTCTGAAAGAAGGGTTCAGAGAATTCGAATTTTTGGGATAAAAATCTGAAAAAGAGATTAGTTCTGAAAGAAGGGTTCAGAGAATACGAATTTTTGGGATAAAAATCTGAAAAAGAGATTCGTTCTGAAAGAAGGGTTCAGAAAATTTAATAAATTCTTAAATAGAATTGTTGTTTAAATCTGAGACTTTCTAAGAAGAATATTCTTCTCAATCCTCTTTTCTCTACAGTGAATAATTATCCAAAGTTAAGGCAAATATTCTCTCTGAAATTTGTTTGCGTCCTGCTGCATTGAAATTCTGTGAAAGTGCTTATTAACTTCGACTCGACCGTACAGTGATTTGGTAGTAAATCTAAATACCGTGAAGGAGCGTTATATCTTGAAAGACCAGCGTCCAATAACCCGTTAGTACCGAAGTGAGGGACACAATTTGTCTTAAGAAGATTCGCTACATGCGTACCTCACTCCAATTGCTATATAAGTGAATTAGCATTCTTTATACATGGGTTATACTGAAATTTTTATGCTCATAAATATTATTGTATATTGAGACTAACTAAAACTAGTTTAATTGGTGTTTAATCAAGAAAGGTAATTGAAAGACGGTTCTATAATTAAGGAACGTTCTACTGAACGAAAAACCTCCCACCTGATCGATTAGATCGGTGATATTAATTAGTTGTCAGATCGATTCCTGCTTCTAACAATTTTAGACAATTAACGTTATTGAAGTTACTTACTTTTGTTCTGTTTGAATTACAGAAGATGTCTGAGACTAATCAAGACAGTACCAGCAAGACACCAAACATGCAAATTCAACAGATGATGGTGCCTGCTCCACTTCCTAATCCGAAGCCGGAGAAACCAAGAAAATTCGATGACACTGAATTCAAGATGTGGCAAGAGAAAATGTTCTTCTACTTAATCACTCTGCATTTTGTCAAATTCCTGCACCTAACACAATATATATCCAAATAGTAACAGTTAGAGATTGATAGCTAGTTATTTGGTAGTTCAATTTATTCTCATTAAACCATTAAGGACAAAACATTCAAAAATTAAAAAATTAAAGACATAATTAAAAGGAGATAAAGAAGTCATAGTGTTTGAATTGTGCTGATCTTCAAAATCTTAATCATTTATATATTCTCTTTGGGAGTCAAGTCTCAAGTTCAAAATGATCAATTCAAAAATTGATACCCGGCAACGACCCCAAATGTGAATCAACACAAATCATCCACTGTTAATCAAAATATTTAGCGGAAAATCGTCAAAATTAGGGTTTGTAAAGTTGAGAGTAGGAAAAAATTAAAAATTTTAAACAATAAATATGCAACAGAATTAGCTTGAATTAAATTGAAGATGATTAAATCAGACATCAACGCATTACAAGACTACAAATCTACACATGGTAAATAAAATCTTGAACTCTTCCCCTTTTTGATTGGTTGTGCAACAAACGAATTTGTTAAAAAAATAATAGCCAGAGGCAACTCACCAGTCACCAATGAATACCTAGTTGATGAAAACGCCACCAACGCGGTCAGAGATCAGAGATAAGAAAAAAATCATTTTTAATTTGTCACAATATACGTAAGCATTCAACAGTTTCTCAGCAAATGCCAAAACGTGGAAATATATAGCACAACCTCTCGAAAAGGAATTACAAATTCAAAGAGTTGAAGGTTGTGTAGGGAATTTTGCGTTTTCAAAACTCTTCCACGGAAAAGAAATCAAGTTTCAGTAGCGACCGCCTCAAATTTTATCCATTTTTTAATTTTGTTTTTTTTTATTGCCCCTTATACTATTCGATTATTTGAATTGATATTCGTATCAACAAAATCCCCCTCCCAATCTCTCTTTGCTCTCCCAGGTCTTAGAAATCTCAAACCCTGTTCTCTATTTTCTTCGTGTTGTTAGGCAATCAAAAAGCGAAGGTTGGGTAAAAAGCTCGCTCTCATCCATTAAATGAAATGTGAATAAAATCTTGGGAATCTGCAAATGGTGAATACAATTTTTTAGCAGGGCACGTTTAGAAATCACAAGTCATATTTCTGAAATCCTTAAATTCGATCTATTTCCTTTTTTTTCCCTCTCCTTATCTTTTCTTTTCTATTTTATTAATCGCTTAGCAAAATTAAAATTTAAGATTCATATTATATTTATTTCAATTATCAATATTTATTTCCAACAAATGAGATAAGTTAATTTGAGTGCAAAGATAATATGAAAAAGATTTTGATAAATTAATTTAATTGAAAAAAAAACATGAAATCAATGTTGATAAAATGAATTTGATTGGAATGCATATCTCTATTTTTAGTTAAAATTAAATACATTAGGCCAGCTGGGTTCAAATTGATGATCTCTTAATCAGCAGTCAAATGCTCTATCATGAACTACATTTTGAATTCAATATTTACCTAATTAAAGAATATCTTTTGTAGTCACGAATCGATTGGCTTAAATCTAATTCCATATTCTGATTCTCTCAAAAATCAAAATGTTGCGGAAAAATAGAAATTCATCAACATTGTTGGCATCTGCAACAATAGATCGCCTAATGCGCTACAAACCCACGAGCGATCTTGTCGGCATCAAGTACATCTCCCCCGGCAGAGACCACATCAAAGAGAAGATTAAATTATGTCATTTAATGGTAAAAGAATTTTCAATTATCCTCCAATATCTTATTATGTTTTTCAATTTCCAACAATAGAAATAAATTGTGTAAGAGAAGCAAAGAGTTACGATCAAACCAAATATCTTGATTAACAAAAGTAAAGATAATAGGCATTCCAAGCATCTCGACTCATCATTAGATATGCATGCCTAACATGTAGAATGTGTTATTATGGGTTTTTAAATTTTGTTATTATTTATACACCATTACCCTTTACTAACCAACAAAAAAAAACAAAACAAAACAAAAGAAAAGGGAATTGCACTCCCTCAGGTGGCCTATTTCTCTCAAGTGGCCTATCGGTCTTACTTGAATTGTTGAGCATCGCTCTTCACAGTAGGTCACAAAATTGAGCCCTCGCATGCGAGACCTTTAGATTTTTTTTTCTTTTTTCTAGTAAATCCCTAAAAACACGTCCTTATTGATCCCTGTCATCTTATCTTTGTGCAAGGAGAAAATTCTTTTCAACTTTAACAAATTAGATAATCCACTTAGCATATAAAACTTTTGAAGTTATCAAAATATCTAATTCTTTTCTATTATTTATCTTGTTTAATTAGTGTTTATTAAAGTCCTTGTCATTACACAAAATTCAAGAGTTAAAAGTTATCCAGAGAGTTGAAAATATTATTTTGTAATCTAAAACTTGCTTGCAATTTGAGTGTTTTTAATGAGTCGAAACCTAACTTTTCTACATCGGTATTTTTTATATTTTATATCTATTTTTCTAAACGTGCCCTCAATAAAAATTGAATATGAGTTGTTCTGATATCATACTAAAATCTTTGTACTCCATTAAAACTCTAAAGTTATGATAATATTTGTTTTATGTCACCAGTGCTTATATTTTTTTCATGATATGACTTTAGGGACTCATTGGCCATACATGCCCCCCATACAGAATATTATTAAGAGATCTATAAGAAGTATATATTTAAGATGGCTAATAAAAATTATTATCTTATGTGTATAAGTGATTCGAAACGTATAATAATTGGATGAGAAGCGGAGACATGAAGATATGTTTCTTAAAAGCAAAAAAAATGTGAGAAGCAAAAGATAATGCGCAATTTTAGTTGTTTTTAGTCAAGTAAATAAATGAAGACATTAAAAGATATATATCAAATTGAAATCCCAACCTAATAAGAATCTGAAGATGGTTCTTTTGGGAAAATTGCCTTAATAAACTTTATAAACTCATTTCAGAGACCTGCAGTTAGCTTCTAACGTTATTTCAAACTGGCAATTTTCCTTATTTAAATGGGGGTACAGGGAAATGGATTTGAAACTTATATATTTATTATAATCTTAGTATTTTTGTTCCTGTAGCTGGTACATATATTTTATACATACCGTTCGAATAGAGAATTATATATCCACGTTGGTCAATTTGAGCTCTGTTAAAATTATGGATTTGAGTTTGATAATGTTCAAATACTAAGAATAGGGCCATGGTATTTGGAGAGAAAATTATTTACACCCTCAAATTTAGTTTTTCTCATATTAAAAATTGGAAATATATAAGATACATTTTGATAAATTTCTAAGAAATATTTTTTTCTTCAATTTATTTCTCTAGTAAAATTAGAAACTTCCCCTTTCTCAGCATTTAAGAACAGTGAACACCATAGAAAACCGTGAGAAGTCACCCCCCTCTAGTGACAGTGTCACGTGACACGTGCGCTATAAGCTCACAGAGAAACCTGTAAGGCCATGTCTAACTCCTCTCTATATCTCTATATATAGAGGGGGATACACTCCAATGGTCCTCTATATCCTCTTCTAAATATAGGGGAAGCTCTTCTCTCTTTTTAAATTTAGAGAGATGAGGGAGAAATAGAGGGCTCATTCTATATCATTATTCACAATTTAAAATCTTAATTTTTCCCTTAGGGTCTCATTTAACTTTTTAAGAATATCAATTGTATCTTTTAATATAATTAAACTAATTATTTAAAATCAATACAACTTTAAATTTACTTATCTATTTTACAAAAAAATTATATTGTTAGAAATGTCTCGTCGATACCTATGATACTAATATTGAATATATTTAATATTAATTTTAAATTTCTCATTAACAAATATTGAAAATACATTGAAATTGAAATACACTGAACTTGAAAAGAAAAATTACATGCTTTCATTGTCGTGCCTCTGCTATAAGTGCTCAATTAGCGTATTCCGAAGTTCAAAGTGAACCTCATGATCTTGGATCTTCTTATGTCGAGCGAGGAACCATCTGAGACTTTTGTCATCATTGTCCTCCATCTCTTCGGCACCTGAGGTTGAGTAGAATTAATATCATATGGGTTTTACTTGCGTTCATCCTTCACAGTCATATTGTGTAGTATTACACAAGCGGTCGTGATGTCATGTAGCTTATCACAAAAACGTGCTGGTCCCTTTATGATGGCAAAGCTTGACTCCAAATGCCTGCTCCATATCTTTTCGATATCCTTCTTGCATGGTTGCAAAGTATTGCTTCTTGTATGGACTCCAAATTTTATTATTATTATATTATATTAAAAATAAACTAATTTAGAATTAACTTCAAAAACATTCAATATTAGTCTCATTTAAAGACCTCGGCGAGATGGTTCTAACGGTATAATTTTGTTAAATAATAATTTACTCTTAAATAATTTATTAACATCTAAACTAATTTTAAAAAAATAATTTGGTTGAACTAGAGGGCGGGAGCCGCCCTCTATATATTGAGAGAATATTCCGGTGTATTCTCAAGCAACCCTTTAAAAATAGAGGGTTGCATTAGAGATGCCCTAATGGAGGCGGAGGCCTCGTTTTGCGACATAGTTTTCGAACTCAGGGTTATATACAAGTTAAAACGAATCTGGGGTTCGTATGATTACAAATGGAGGTTTTCGTTTTAGCCACCTAAGTTAAACTATAATTAGGAAACAACTCACTTGCATAAGTTTATTCCCTTCAACTACTTTTTTTTTGTTAAAATTAGAATGTGGGCCCACGTGTCAGCGCTGAATCGCTCATTAGCAATAAAAGGTAAAAATGCACCTAAGTAATCACTTCAAAATAAATAGACCGCTTCAAAAATATTCTATTCCTGAGGATGGTGATCATAGTCGCAGTCTTCACAAAATGATCACAACGTATTTTTGAGAACTGTGATTACATAGTCCTCACAAAATTTACTATTTCTGAGAATATCGATCATGATCGCAGTTCTCACAAAAATGTCATATTTTTAAGTTTTTATAAGATTACGATAATGATCGCAGTCCTCTTTATTAGGATTACGACCATGATCGCAGTATTCATAAAAATGTCCTATCATAGTCCTCACGGAATACCTTATTTTTAAGATTTTTTAGAATTGCGATCATGATCGCAATTTTCACAAAAATGTCCTATATTTGAGTCTTTATGACTCACGGAATACCCTATTTTTAAGTTTCCATTAGGATGACGATCGCAAAATGTCATATTTCTGAGTCAGTCCTCAAGAGGACTGTGATTATAAGTCACAATCCTCATATCAATATTGTCATCATCAGTAGACCCTTGTCCCCTACATCAAATGATTCCAAATGCTTTCCAGATCTAAATACAAATAAAACAACTCATTACAAGTAGAAAAAAATGAGATATGTAAAAAGTCGATCCAAAAAAAAATTGCAGGAGCTCCGCCCCCGACCCAGGAGAAGATTCCCTACCCCCCTTTCAACCCCCATGGCGACTTGACCGCGCGAGTTGATCAATAACTCTATGTCGGGGTCAAAGTTGAGGGGAGAGCAACATCGAGGGTCATAGGAAAGAGAAAAAAAGGAAATAAAAATATATAAAGAAGCGGTGGTTGGGAAAAATCAGTTTATACTGACGTGAATGAGACTTTAGTGAACAAAATTATGAAGCTGAGTTTTTTCTAATTATGAAGAAAAGTAGGTGGCTGTAAAATTTTCCATTACAAATCCAAGTTTTTGAAATTATAGTTATTGTTAATTTAAATTGAAAAAATTATTAAAAGTTGAGTTTTAACAACTCCATTTTTCTAAAATTTGGGGGCTCTTCAAAACTCAGTTTCAATCACTTCAGTTTGCGTCTTCTATTTACATTTTATTTTAAATTCAAAAAATACTCCTTTTTGACTCCAAAACTCAATAATTCTATTTTGAGCCTGAAACACCTAAACTGAGGTTTGGAAAACTTAACTTTGTTGCCAAACGATATATGCAAGGTGAAAAACAAGCTAGATATAAATCAGTGCTTATTCTACTAATATGAAAAGAAATTAACTTGAACTTTTATTGAGTAGTCTGTCTAATCCATCCCCTTACCTGTATCTGATCTATACAAAAATTATCTAGTAATTTGAAAAACTAGAGATTACTTATAGATAAACAGAGAGAATAAAAACTAGAGAACATACATTAGTTGGGGGTAAACTAAATGAATAAATTTTTTTTTCATATCGACATAAATCTTTGCTAATTTCGCATTCACTTTTCAAATCTTTACATTTGTATATCATCACCTCAAATCTTTTAAGTTGAAAAGAAAAACCTTCTCTTTTATTTTGTTGTCTACAGGCTAAGATTCCTAAGACATTCTCTTTTTAGCTTTTTATTATATAATATTATTATGATTAACTAAATAATCATTCATCTCTTTTCTTTTTTATTTCCTTTCGCCAAACACATTCTTCTTTCTATTTTAACACTCTTTTTCTCTGACCTAATTCCTATCAATCCAACTCCAACTACTATTTTTCCTTCTCAGCCGATCTCTTCTACCTCTCAATTTGTCGCTGTTTTTCCTCTCCACCTTCTCAATATAAATTCTCAACTTCTTTCTCAACTTCCTTGTCTCTTTGCCAGTGTTATAAAACAAACCTATGTGGAGTGATTTTTTGTCAACATAAAAGATTTGGAGGTTTTGATATGAAATATAAATTTCAAAGTGACTACTAAATTAGTAAAAATGTCAGGCATTGATATGAAAAACACCTAATGAATAAACCTAATGAATAAATATACAGATATTAATATTTTTTTGGGAACAAATTGAGCGAATTAATCTCGCAAGTCAATTCAGCGACGTAAGATTAATTAGCTTATCACTTAATATCAAACTTGCAGTTACTTTTATTAGTTATGGAGATGTTTTTGAGAGTGGATGGAATTCGTACTACTCTTTCAGTCTAATTAGAATTACAACGGAGAGAGAAATTGCGGTTTCAGTTACAAATAATATCAAAAAAAAAAAAGTTGCAAAATAACAATCCATTTAAAATATTTCTAATAATAAAATATTATAAATATAAACCACCTAAATATCTAACTATCCCATCTCTGAAGATTCCTCAGAATTAATCCAATCCCCTCCCTGATTCCCAATGGACGCCGCCGAAAACTACGAGTTCATCCGCGATCTCGCCACCGGCAACGGCGGCGTCGCCCGTCTCATGCGATATAAGCCAACCGGCGATCTTGTCGCCGTCAAGTTCATCCCCCGCGGCAGCGACCACATCAACGTGAACGTCGCCCGCGAGATCATTAACCACCGCGCCCTCCGCCACCCCAATGTCATCCTTTTCCACCGCCTCTTTCTCACCCCGACCCACCTCGCCATCGCCATGGAGTTCGCCGGCGGCGGCGATCTCCTCGACCTCCTCTCCCTCCGTCACCCCCTCTCCGAGGACGAGGTCCGCCGCTTCTTCCAGCAGGTCATCGCTGGCGTCGGGTACCTTCACTCGATGTACGTCTGCCACCGAGATCTGAAGCTCGAGAACATTTTACTCAGCAACAGAGGCCCGAGCCCGACGCTAAAAATTTGCGATTTTGGGTACTCGAAGTCGGTGATTTTGCACTCGAGGCCCAACTCGATGGTGGGGACGCCGGCGTACATCGCGCCGGAGGTGTTCACGGGGAAAGAGTACGACGGTAAGGCGGCGGACGTGTGGTCCTGCGGCGTGATCCTGTACGTGATGGTGGTGGGTGAGTACCCGTTCGCTGATGAGGAAGACAGGAGCAACATCAGGAAGATCGTGGAAAGGATAATGGCGGTTCGGTACAAGATACCTGATGAGTGCCAGGTGTCGCTGCACTGTAGGCAGCTGATATCGAGGATCCTGGTAAAGGATCCGAGGAGGAGGATTGGGATTGCGGAGATCAAGAAGCACCCATGGTTCACGAGGGATGTGAGGCAGGAGGTTGTAGCGTGTGGGGGAGAGTTGATGGATTGTTCGATGAGGGGTCTGCAGAGTGTTGCTGAGATTAAGAGGATTGTGGAGGAGGCGAGGAGGATTGCTCCCCTGCCGAAGGCTATGGAAGTGGTTGAGCAAGAGGTGAAGAAATTCGAGGAGGATGAAGTGGTCAAGGAAGTGGTGAAACAGCCGAGAGCGAGGCTTGGGATGTGCAGGTCGACGGGCTGAGGAGGCGGCGGCAGCATGATTTTTGGTATCTATTGTGTTGAGTATGCTTGTACATACGTTGGTAGATTCTAATTATTGCGATTGATTAGCATTGGTGAATGATTTCTTGAGAGGAAAACCTGAGAAGTTAAGCGTAGCAAGTATTTGATGAAATGGATAGGAGAATAACGACTGTGTAGTTAGGCATAACAAATGTTTGATGAAATGGCTACGAGAATAATGACCGTGTTTCTGTTTTTTTGGGTGTGGCACAATTGTCTTGCACATTAAGATAGAGAATTTTCTGGAGATATTTTGAAGTTTTGAGTTTATTTCTTCTTCAATGTTCCTATGAATTTATGATGAATTTATGATGTTATTTCTTACCTTTATTAGGAATTTGGCAATCTGTACATATGATTGATTTATGGAACGTGTTGAATCAAAAAATCATGATGGATATAAGCATGCACAACTAAGTGGAGCGGGTTTGCTACTAATACATCTTTGGTTCATTTTCAATTGTTGAACTATTTTCAGTGGTTTCTCACTAAGTTATGTTTGTTTTTTTTTGAGTGATGTTTGTTAAGATTACACCCAAATTAATTAGATTGAAGGCTCTGTTTAGAAGCCACCAGGTATAAATTTCATGCATCTATCTATAATCAACTATATCAATTTATATGGCTTATGCATGGATCATACTTTAAATTTGGAGTGAACCTAATTTTTTCATGTGTTTCAATACTTGAAATACACTATGCCTTGTTTCTATGAAAATTATTTGACTTATATGTCCTTTTTTTTTTTTTTTTACCGAGGAAATGAATATGTCTAGCATGAAATTGAATATTGTATGGATCTTTCTCTATTTTTTTTTTTCCTCACATACATACGATCCATCTGATCTTATTGTTTCTTAGTAACTTTGATATCTTAAGAAATTGAACCACTTTAAGTAAGCTTTTGTTCGTATAATCTTCTTTGGCCAACATTGCTTCCTATCACCATTAAAATTTACATCTGCGTGAAAAAAGAAAGAAAGTTGATGGATATTTATCTTATGTAGCTTTTTCAGAATTTTCATGACGAGAACAATTCAACACCTGTACTGTAAGGTATTTTTGTTAATTGAGAATTAATTCACTTGATGGTCCATTGCATACTTGAGAAACTGGCTATAAACATGAAGCCAGGGTGATCCCACGAAGATGGGCACTTGGTCCAAGAAATTAGACCTGGCCTCATTGGATTTTGGTTGGAGAAGACTCAGCTGCTTTGTCGTTTCTTAAATATGAGAAGTCACCAGTGATTTTGAATAGGTATGCGAGAATCAAATGCTTTAAAATACATAGATGATGACGATGTTTTCCGAAAGTTACTGTTCTAATTCTGCTGCCTCTGTAAAGATGAAGTAATCACATAGGCCACACTACTCTGGACCTGTGAGCATAAATCTTTGTTCTCAAAAGTGCATTCTTAATTTCTTCATTCAACATTAATAAATGTCTATTGGAAATATAGATGTTAAAACGAACCATATGATAGTCTTTCTACTTATGCCACAATTTTTAATCTGCTACAGAGCTCCCAAGTCAGCAAAGAATTATGATGCATTTGTAGAGTGTGACATCTATCCATTTCTCAGTGTTGATTTAAAGATGGGAGGTAGTCCTGCAAAGGTGACCCTTTGCTTTCTTCATTTGTGAGGTGTTAATGCAATAATACTGGTGAGGATTAGTTCTAGATTGTAGTGAGTTTTGCTGGATTTTGGTATGTGTCGATGAGAGGTAGCCTTCTCTAGGAAAGCATATTCATTATCTCTTCACAGAAGTATTGGATGGGATCATGAGTTCATGACTTTGTTTCTCATTCAATCTATATTATTCATCTCTTATACTTTGCTCCTGATCTTCCCTACCTTTGTAAGAGGTGAATGTTTTTTTATTCAATGAGAAGTTTACAAGCTTAACTTTAGTATAATTTAAGAACTATGATGAATTTTGCAAATTTACAGTGTGATTGACATGCTGATCTTTTGGTAGTTTGACAATGGGAGTTATCGAACCAGCTTGTTTTGTTTGCAGTTGCTTCTAATGGATATCCTTCTGTGATCTTGGTGATATTGCTAGATCTCATCTATTTTAGGAGTAAATCTTACATTTCATGATTTGATTTCTTAGTCATTTCTCACTTCTCAGTATCCGTGTTGTCCCCATACATTATAGTTTACTTAGACCTATATGTAGTAGTAGTACTATCATGGAAACACGGCCATTTGAATTTTTTTTCCTCCTTATAACAAGTCTATATGCGGAAGATATTGCTAGATATTTATTGGTCATTATATTTACATTCTACATGTTCTCTTTCTTTTGTCAGCTAAGCATATGTGTAGGTGAAGGCTAAATTATAGCCAGATCCTGGTCAATTTGGCTTGAAATGTCCATGAAACATCTCATGAAACAACATCTATCCCTGCATAACTGGAATCAGAAAAGGCTTTAACCCGCAAGTGCCCTTTTTTAATACAACAATCTTTTTCCAAGAGACCCTTTGATGTAGGTCAGTGTCCTCAAGGTTGCCTTTCGATAAACCTCCCTGATTTGTGCATAAATAAACTAACTCACCAACATAAGTAATATCGGGTCTAGTAACAGACAGTTAAATAAATGAGCTTACCCATCAATCTCCTATACTGAGTAACATCTTCAAGTAGAGTTCCAGATTCATCCCACAAGTCAGTGTTTGCATCATAGGAGTCTGCAGAGGTTTTGGAACCACGTAGTTCAACCTCCTCGAGTGATCTAATGCATACTTCCATTGAGAAAGAGTATAACCTATTTGCTATGACAAAATCTCAATCCCAAGAAAGTATCGAGGTCTCCTCACGTCTTTGTCATAAAATATGCATTAAGAAGTTTTCTGGCCTTCTGAATGCCAGATGTTTCACTACCAGTCAACAAGATGTCATCAACATAAATTGCGAAAACTACAAATCTAGGTGAACCGTGATGAATGAACTCCGATTGATCAGACTGACATGGCTGAAATCCGCATGCACTGACAACACAACTCAATTTCTCAAACCACGCTCGCGAACTCTCCTTTAGGCCATAAATCGTCTTCTTGAGTTTACACACTATATTCTCCCCCCTGAGCAACATACCCAGGTGGTTGCTCGATATAAACCTCATTGAGATCATCATACAAGAAGAGATTCTTCACATCCAGATAAAACATGTACAGCTACTAATTAACAACCATAGAGAACAAAACATGGATGAAATTGAGACGAGCAATATGGGAAAAGTTTTTTAGATAGTCCACTCTGTAGGTCTGAGTAAAACCTCTAGCAACCAAACGGGCCTTGTACCTATCCACTGTTCCCATCGGGGTTATACTTATCGTCGACAACATGAAGCTCAAGAGAAGAAGGCATCAGTTCCCAAGTCTGGCGGGGTGCATCAATCTCCTCATCCATAACTTGCTTCGATTACGGGGTACAATACTGCCTCTTGAAAAGACTTGGGTATAGACACAGAAGAAATAGAAAGAGCAAACTGACGAGATAATGGGGTTAAATCATAAGAAATAAAAATTGAAATAAGATGCATGGTATAAGATCGTTGACCCTTACGATGTGCAATAGAAATGTCCAAATCAAAATAAGTAGAGAAATTAATCTTAACCGTAAGGGTTGAAGGATTAGTGATCATAGGTGGCAGGATTGAGAAGTGGAGCAGAATCAACATAGTCATGACTGGATCAACTGGGAGTAAAGTAGGAGCCATTGTCTTTGAACGCCTGATATACACGTGCAATGGTTTAGGTACAATCTCTTTTCCTGGATATCCAAAAATGATCATATTCAGAGGCACAGTAGGTAAACCAGGTGGTGAAAAATACGAAACTGACTCAAAGAAAATCACATCAGACTAAGTATAGAACCAGTGATGTACCTGATCAAAACAACAATAACCTTTCTCATTGTTTTAAATCTCGGCTAATATACCGGTATATCGGTCGATATACCAGTATTTATCCAAAATGATATGATAAGTGTAAAACTTTATTGGATATCGTTTTGAACCGATATGGATCGATATATCGCCACGTGACTGATATATCAGCCGATATCCGAGATGAATATATCTGATATATCGTCACGTGACACATTTGAGGAGCACAAATGCATTTGAGGAGTTTTTATAAAAAGTAAGTATCTTCTATGAGTCTATAACTCTAAACTTTAAATAGTTTCATATGATTTATGTAAGCAATCACATGTAAATTCTTCATCCGGTATGACGTCCGGAATGACATCCGGTATTTAATACCATATTGTGATATATAACCTTGTATCCGGTATATAATTTTGTCGATCGATATACCGCCGATATCCGATATTTAAAACACTACCTTTCTGTGTACGAGAATAATCAAGGAAAACACATTTTATAACTCTAGGTTCTAACTTGTCTAGTCCCGATTTAAGATTTTGATAAAACAAGTAGAACTAAATATACGAGGAACAACACAAAAGGCCAGTTTGCCTGAAAATAAACAGTGAAATGGTATTTTGTCAATAACAACATTTTATTAATTAAATGACAAGCACAAAGAATAGCATCAACCCAAATGGTTTTTGGAACATGCACATGAATCAATAAGGTGCGAGCTACATCTAATAGATGTAGCTTTCTTTCAGCTATACCATTCTGTTGTAAAGTGTGTGGACAAGTCAGATGTAAAATACCATGTGAAGCACAAAAATGAGAAGCATCAGTCTGGGTATACTCAAGTCATTTTCAATACGCAAAACATGAACAGTGGTAAAAGCCTGAGTTTATATTTCATTTATAATTTTTTAATAACATAAGGAACCTGAGTCATGTCTTTCAGCAAATACACCCAATACATTTTAGAAAAATCATCCACAAAAAATAAGAAATACCGAAATCCAGAAAGAAAAGTTACTCGGCACGGTCCCCAAACATCTGAATGGGTTAAAGCAAAAGGAGAACTACTCCTATTATTGACACGACTATGGTAGGAAGCTTGATGATGCTTTTCTGACTGACATGACTCACAATTTAAAGTAGGAAAAAAACTCAATAGGAATTACTTGATGCAATTTTTGCAACAAAGGGTGCCCCAGTCTATGATGCCACTGTAACGGGGTATGAGAAGATATACAGCTAAACAAGAGTGGAGGGTACCATTATCCAAGTAGTGGAGGCCTCCATATTTATGACTCGAACCAATCCTCGTCCCAGTCTGCAGATCCTGAAACACACAATGAGTAGGATAAAAATGCACAACAGTTTTTTTTAAGTAGTAAATTTGCTAATGAAAAGTAAGAATAAGAAATATGGGAACATATAAGATATCATTTAAAAAAAAGAATTAATGGCATGAATAACTCCTTTTCCACATAAAGTGGAACAGGTATCATTAACAATATTAATGGGAGGTATAGTATTATTGTAACACCCCGATCCCAAGGATACGGAGACGTTATGGCGACGTACATACGCGAGGTGAAAACACCCTCACGCGTACGTTAAGCCTCAGTACAGGACTTAATCTTCATATACACAAGGGTTCCAGCAGGAAATAAGTACAAGAATACCTGTAGAAAGAGGTTAGTGATCATAACAGATAGAACAACAGGGATAAATAAGATAACAACTATAAATCATAAAGATACCTATGAATAGTCTTGATGAGGAATCTCCTATGTAACTCCAAGGCGCTATCTGATAATATGGTGACTCGGATCTCCAACCTGGGCACGCAAATTCAGGGTCGTCAGAAAGCGACCTAGTGAGTGGTAAAATGAAGGAGGCAGTAATATGTACTATAGTAATACAAGCATGATAATAATATATAATACATGTTTATGTACTAGTGATACCATATAATAGAACTTTAATAATATGTAGAAATATAACAATGACATATTTTAATACCATCACCTCCTAGCATATTATTATCGGATCATGTCTATAATAGTAGTATCTAGTTTGATATAATAAATATGTTGTCTAGTGGTGACGTGATAGAAATGAACATGCAGATGGGCATATGCAATACCATCATACGGTGTGGTGCATAGACAGTAGTGATGTCTGCAAGGTATACAGAAAATAAAATATATGCAATGCAGAGTATACATATACATGAATAGTATGCCACCTGTAACAACCAAATTTTTGATTTACCAAATTTCTCCTCATCTTAATTATTAAGGATTTTTGTTAAAGGCATTATCTAAAGTAATTACCCTCCATATTTCAATAGCAACAATTTTAAACTTAATTAGGTGACACACTTCCCTTTCAAAAGTTTTTATTAACTATTGGTTGTGGTGACTATGAAAATATGGCATGAAGGCTTATGTACATGTGTTATTGGACCAATTAGTGACTTAACAAGGGTGAGATATGGCATAGATTGCAACCTAACCTTTCATTTTCCCTTAACCAACCTAGTTTTACCCTAAGTACTTAATTAAGGGTAGGTGTGCATGCTTGGGGAGAGATTAAGGGCTAGGATCTCATTGAAGGTTGGGAGTCCAAGTGGCAACATGAGAGGAGTTTGTCCAAGTGGCAACATGAGAAGAACTCCCTCACCTAGTAACTTGCACTCCAATTTGTTGACTACCAAGATTGCCCTCTTCTTCATCCTCTCCCAAAATCTGCAAATTTCTCCTCTCCCAAGTGAAGAACTTGAAACCCTAACCCACCCTTTCACCTCCTCTCTAAAATTCTGAAGAAAAGAGATTAGGATACCTCTCAAGCCCCAAATCCCAACTTCTCTCAACCTTGGGTCAAGGCTACACGAGAGGGGAGGAAGAGACACGCGCACGCAGCAAGCGCAGCTGCAGCAGCACGCAAGGTGCTGCCATCTGGCCGCAGAACTGCGGCAAAGAAGGGGAAAACGCGGCAATCTTGGAAGGAGAAGGCCGGATCTTGGAGGGGGAGATTCTTGGTGAGTTGGGGGAGGATCTAGCACTTCTAAGCAGAGATTTCTTGAGGCCCAACTCTCTGTTTCAGATCTAAAAACCATTGTGAGTAAATCTAAGCTTTTAGGGTTATACCTTCTATCAAGATTAGAAAAGTTGAAATTTTGATTTTTGTATATGTGACACCCTCAAACTAGATGAAATTTAATGGGTATTACCTAATTAATGTGCCTCTATATTATGTTGTGATGAGATACATGTGTGATATACATGTTCTAGCTTACTAATTATACTTAAATGAGATGATTTAGCACATCAATTCGCTGTTTTGATGATTATCTTTGGGTTAAATGAAATCTAATGGGTATTGCATAGTTGTTGTGTCTCTACATTATATGGATATGAAATGCATGTGTAGAATACATGTTCTAGCATACTAATTATGCCTAAGTGAACCAATTTAGCACTTTAATTCGCTGTTTTTCTTGACCAACATCATGATAGCCAATTTGATATGTATATAGCATAACCTTGGCTCTTCATAAATAGAAATGGTATGATGCATTATGTGAGGTCTAGGATTTGTACCAATATCACTCCATAAATGCCGATCGATTAACTTGAATCATACTTCATGTTCACTAAAGTGCACGGGGGAAGACCCCTCCTTACAATATAGCATTGTGTTAAGTATTAGCAAGTATATGGGGATAATGCATATATTCATGCGGGTTGAATGTGGCGTGTTATGATGTTACTATGATAGTGGGAAACCCCAAGCACATGTCTTCTTTCTTATTGTTGCACATCATTTTCGGGCATGACGTGTAAGTTAGTTTTAAATTGCTTGTTATGAATATTATAACTTAACCTTGCATGATGCATTTGTGAAGGGGCCGGGCGGGAGCCGGTAGGAGGGGAGAAGACGGGGATTTGACATATAATTATGAATATATATAAAAGGAGGAAGGGGCCGAGCGGGAGCCGGTAGGAGGGGGAAGACGGGGAAATTTATATGTTTTATATATACGAATTATAAAAGGAGGAAGGGGCCGGGCGGGAGCCGGTAGGAGGTGGAAGACGGGAAATTACATTTAGATTGAATGGCATGCATAAGTGAACGGTCAAGTTTCATTCTATATTGGTAATACTTGTGTTAACCTAGAATGTCACATTATGTATGTAGTTAGCCGAGTTGATGTGGAAGGACTAATCCACAAAAATTTACACACATATTCATGCAAATATTTCACTTGTGTCATGATATAGCGGGATGCAACTCTTGATAGTGAAGGCATGTAGACCACAAATGTATGTAGCCTAGAACAAGTAAGTTAAATTGGAAAATTTTATTGCCTCATGGACTTCATTGTAAATTACCCTTTTAAGATGCTTGTCTTATATCAACACCCTATGGCATGGTTTACTCATTGAGCTGTCGAGCTCATTTTATTTTCTTTCCATCTTTTCAGGTTTGGATAAGGGTAAGGGACCACTCTAACTGGAAGAGTTAAGTTATGGAATGTATGGCATGTAGTTGTATCACTTTGACTTACTCTTGTTATATTTAATATGTATGTATGGACTCTACTTTAGTCCTCTTTCTTTGTGGAAAACATGTTGGGATGTACTCAATGTATATTTGTCTTTATAGTACTTGAAACTAGGGGCTTTTATGTATTGTAATGTTTTGGATTGTGGACTCCGTTGGTATGTAATGTCTATGAACTTCGAAAGATGGCCATGTGTGGGAATATAATTTGTTTGAAAGTTAACTCTTGTGATGTCAATTGAGAAGATATATGTTTGCGATGGAGGATGCAAGTTATGGTATATGTATATAGTTAAGGTTTGGTGTATTGTGGTATGATAAGTAGGCCGTGTGGGCCGAAAGCTTTGATGGGATTAAGTAGGCCTGGAGCCGAAATTGTTAGTTATTGTATGTGAGAAACTAACGAAATATTAAGGATGATGCTGTCAAAATTTTCTTACTATAAGAATATGGGAGATAATTGGTGTTTTAGGCCTAATCTTGTTTATTAGAGGCTGGGACCGTTACAGTTGGTATCAGAGCATGGTTTAGGCAGGGTTAGCCTAGATAGATGTAGTATGCGGGACTGCTTATGTAATCACGTGAAATTTATATGTGTGCTTGGGTAAGTTAGATATGGGGTATTGGGGTGATAGTAGAATCTTAGGGTATTTGACCCTGAAATGTAGGATATTTAACTGTTCTCTACATTTGAATATAGGTACCCGCATACCTTAATTCAAATGGATCTTGCAAGGGGTGCGGGACCTTCTGCAAGAAATTCCAGTGTTATGGGACACCGGAAAGGAAGAGCAATCAAAATATCACATAAGTCAGGGTTAAACCTATTGGAAGGACAGTTGTGCCTAAGGAAAAATTTATGAAAGATCGGCATGGTTAAATAAGTGGTGATTTTCTATCATGTCTTGTTATATATTCATGTAAACCATTAATTTGGGGAGAATTGGAAGATACATCGTCTAATATAAATGTCTTACTTCTACAGATGGGAGATTCTGAGATGACTGGATCGTCATCCGACAGTCCGAGGTCGAAAAGTTTGAGTTGGACTGCGGACCATATGGATTGGGATTTTGAATCCGATGAGACAGATCCAGCTATCATTCTGAAAGGTCCCCCAGATAGTAAAGATACAGGGGTTCGCATGGAACAAGATGAGAAAGATGAAATCAGTGAGGCAGAAAGTGCCATAAGGAATGCAACAGCAACTGTGGACCTGGGAGTCCTGCCTAACGAGAAAATGGATCCTGAAGGAAGGATTTTCTTTGGAGGTATTTGGTGGGACTCCAGCTGGGTAGAAGACATGGATCTGTACGATGATCATGAGAATTGGAGATGTGAATGTGATGCTGTTCTAGAGGAAGCAGAAGAGGATCCTGAGGAAGAAAATCTTGAAGCAGAAGAGGATCCTGAAGAAGAAGATCCAGAAGAAGATGATCCTGATGAGTTAAATCAAGAAGAAGAAGACCCCGAAGAAGAAGAATCTGTAGGGGACGACCGCGAGGAAAGCTCCTCGGGTTCTAACATAACCCCTTGATAGAGGTCTAGGTGGGGGGCATATTTTTGTTTTTGGAGAAAAATGAATGTTGACTCATCTATATGGATATTTTTTTTTTGAGTGAAGATAGTGGTTGTCAATGGCTATATGTGTGATCAATGTATTTCTTTATGACTGCAATTGTACGTTTTGAAAGAATGTAGTCATGCTAATGTAATGTTGCTATGAAAACATTTTGTGCATAAATGAAATTTGTGTTTTATTTTTGGAACTATTCTACTTGTTGTTATTTAGTTGCTGTTAATTAAGTTTAACTATTCTTTTAGGTATAAATGGACTTAAATTTTCCTCCACCCGATGCCAACTCGGAGGGCGACGTCCCATTGCACAGCGCAATCGGGAGCGTCCATCCCCCGGCAAGTCAAGAATTTCTAAGTGAACAATCTAATGCCAATCGGAGAATGCCAGACAGAATACCAGATTGGCTGTTGCAACTGGCAAATGTAAACAACCCTCGTAGAGCCCTTGAACAATTTCAAAAGTTGAACCCACCAGCTTTTAGAGGAGGAGTTGACCCTATTCAAGCTGAAGAATGGCTCCGTCAAATTGAGAAGATACTGGATGTAATGGAATGTACTGAAAATCAGCGGGTATCTTTCGCCTCCTTTATGTTCCAAGGAGAGGCTGAGCGTTGGTGGGAGATGGTAAAAGGAGGGGCTAAGACTTTGGGGAGGGAGATCTCTTGGAACTTTTTAGTTAAAAAGTTCAATGAAAAATACATACCTGGAGTGGTGAAGGACCGACTTGCAATGGAATTTCAAGACCTAAAGTAGGAGCAATGGACAGTGAGCCAATATGAAGCTAAATTTACTCAACTGTCCAGGTATGCTGAGAAACTGGTGTCCGATGAGGAGGATAGGACAAAAAGATTTGTTAGGGGCTTGAGGCCAGAAATCAGGAGTAAGCTGATCCCTTTCAATTACAAGTTTATACTCAAGCTGTGGAGAAGGCAATGGAAATTGAAAGGGACATGCAGGAGAGTCGAGAGATAAGGACCAGGGAACTACCCTACATGAAGCGCCCCCGGTATAATAATGCCCCGAGCTTTGGAACTCAGTCCATGAGGCCCGACGGAGGTACCGGATCGTCCTTCATGCCCGCCCAGGGAAACAAGGGGAACTCATGGCCCAAGAATAGAGGATTACCCCATTCGGCATCACCAATATCCTCCCAACGCTCCAACTTTGCAGGGAACCAGTGGTGTCCAAGGTGTAACCGAAGTCACACTGGCAGTTGCGCCGCCGGTAAGCAATGCTTTGTCTGCGGCAGAATGGGTCACATGAGGAGGGACTGCCCAAACTTGCATGGATATCCAGGAACTAGCAGAGGAACGGGAAGACTGACCATGGGCATCGCCCCAACAGCAGGAGGACAAGCTACCGCCTTTCGGCAACCTTTCAACAGAACTCGCTCGGCCATGACTCAAGCATCAGTACAGCAACCCAGAGTTCAAGGGAGGATGAATGCAATCACTCCGCAGGAGGCTCGAGCATCCAATGCCGTGGTGGAAGGTACCGTCTGTGTATCCGAAATCATTGCTCGAGTATTATTTGATCCCGGTGCTACCCACTCTTTTATTTCTTCGACTTTTGCTGCAATTATTAACAAGGAATCCGAACCTTTGAACTATCAACTAGTGGTGTCAACCCCTGTAGGCGCAAGAGTGACCACTAGCGAGTATTATAAGGGATGTGAAATCACAATAGGCGAAATGAAGACACAAGCAGACCTAATTAAATTAGGAGAGATGGAATTTGACATCATCCTAGGAATGGATTGGTTGTCAACATATCGGGCTCATGTAGACTGTTATCAGAAGAAAATAATTTTTAAGCTAGAGAGAACTCCAGAAAGAGTTTATGAAGGGGTAAAGAATAGAATTTGCACTCCAGTCATTTCTGCCCTAAAGGCCACTAAGTTATTGAGGTAAGGGTGTCAAGGATTTTTGGCAACCCTTATTGGTGAGGAAGACATGAAGATTAAGATTGAAAACATAGAGGTTGCAAGAGACTATCCTGATGTTTTTCCGGAGGATCTACCAGGCTTACCCCCAGATAGGGAAGTAGAATTTTCCATTAATCTTTTACCTGGGACAACTCCCATATCCAAGGCACCTTATAGAATGGCACCGGCAGAAATGAATGAATTGAAGGACCAGTTGCAAGAACTGCTAAGCCTCGGGTTTATTCGGCCAAGTGTATCACCTTGGGTTGCTCCGGTATTATTTGTTAAGAAGGATGGGAGCATGAGGCTGTGTATAGATTATCGAGAGCTGAACAAGGTCATTATCAAGAATCGATATCCACTGCCGAGGATTGATGACCTCTTTGATCAACTTCAAGGTGCCAGCATATTTTCCAAAATAGATTTAAGATCAGGATACCATCAATTAAAGATCAAGCCGGAAGATGTTTCTAAGACTGCCTTTCGGACCAGATATGGCCATTATGAGTTTTTAGTAATGCCATTTGGCTTGACCAATGCTCCAGCAGCATTTATGGATTTGATGAAAAGAATTTTCCAGCCATACCTAGATCACTTCGTGGTGGTGTTCATTGATGACATACTAATCTATTCAAAGAGCAAAGAGGATCATGAAAGACACTTAAGGATAGTGTTACAATTATTGAGAGAGAAGCAACTTTATGCAAAGCTTAAGAAGTGTGAGTTCTGGCTAAATGAAGTTGGGTTCTTGGGCCACATCATAAATGAGGAAGGAATATCAGTGGACCCCGCAAAGATCGAGGCGATAAAGGGGTGGCCTCGACCTACCAATGTCACAGAGGTGCGAAGCCTCCTAGGATTGGCTGGGTATTACCGGAGATTTGTAGAAGGATTCTCCAAGATAGCTGCACCCTTATCCCAGTTAACCAAGAAAGGCCTCAAATTCTATTGGAGAGAGGATCAGGAGAAAAGCTTTCAAGAACTAAAGGATAAGCTAACATCGGCCCCAATCCTAGCTATGCCCATTGGAAACGAAGGTTATGTTGTATTCAGTGATGCGTCAAAGTCAGGCCTGGGGTGTGTATTGATGTAGCATGGGAGAGTAATTGCATATGCTTCTAGACAACTAAGGAACCATGAGAAAAATTACCCAACCCATGACCTTGAGCTAGCTGCAGTCATTTTTGCCTTAAAAATTTGGCGGCACTACCTTTATGGAGTATCATGTGATATATATACAGATCATAAAAGCCTAAAATATATTTTCACCCAAAAGGAGTTGAATATGCGCCAAAGAAGATGGTTGGAGTTGATGAAGGATTATGACTTGGACATTCATTATCACCCTGGGAAGGCCAATGTGGTGGCTGACGCTTTGAGTCGGAAGTCTGGAGGATCCTTAGCGATATTGTTAACCCAGCAATCAGACTTGTTAAGGGAGATGGAAAGACTGCAACTTGAAATTCATATAAGAGGGCCCCGGTATGGAATGAACCAGATAAATCAAGTTAGTATTGGTTTCGACCTCTATGAAGAAATCAAGGAAGCACAAAGGAAAGATGACCAGACAGCTAAAAATTTTGAAAGAGTGCAAAGAGGTGAAACCCGAGATTTCACCATTTCTAGGGATTTGCTAAGAAAGGGAAACCGAATATTTGTACCTCCAGATTTTAAGCTCAAGGAGCGAATTTTAACTGAAGCCCATTGCACCCCTTACACCGCACATCCTGGAACAACCAAAATGTTTCAGGATTTACGGGCAAACTTTTGGTGGGAAGGAATGAAGAAGGATATAACAAATTTTGTGCAGAGATATTTGATATGCCAACAAGTTAAGGCTGAACACAAGAAGCCTCCGGGACTCCTCATGCCCTTACAAATCCCTGAATGGAAGTGGAGCAACATTACTATGGATTTTGTGACAGGGCTCCCTAGATCCCCTCAAGGATATGATGCCATATGGGTGATAGTCGACCGACTTACAAAGTCCGCTCATTTCCTACCCATCCGAATAAACTATTCGATGGATAGGTTAGCCCAGATCTACCTCCGAGAGATAATCAGGATTCATGGAGTTCCTGAGACAATTGTGTCAGATCGTGACCCTCGGTTTCAGTCAAGGCTATGGATCAGTCTATCCCAAGCTCTGGGCACCAAGCTACACCCAAGTACGGCTGCACACCCACAAACCGACGGGCAGTCTGAGAGAACCATTCAAATATTGGAAGATATGCTGAGAGCATGCGTGTTGGATTTCGGGGGCAATTGGGAGAGATACCTATCATTAGTGGAGTTTGCATATAACAATAGTCATCAATCCACTATTGGGATGCCACCATTTGAAGCTTTGTACGGCAGAAAATGTAGATCTCCAATTTGTTGGGAAGAGATGGGTGACCGAACACTGTTTGGATCTGATATAGTTCAAGAAACAACGGAGAAGATTCGGATAATAAGGAAGAGAATGAAAGCGGCCCAGAGTAGACAGAAGACATATGCGGATCGGCGCCGAAGGCCCTTGGAGTTTGCAGAAGGCGACAAAGTTTTCTTGAAGATATCACCAATAAAAGGAATGGTACGGGGTGGCAAACGGAATAAGTTAGACCCCCGGTATATTGGGCCCTTTGAAATACTGGAAAGAATTGGACCTCTGGCTTATCGGTTAGCCTTACCACCAGAGATTGAGAAAATACATGACGTATTTCATGTGTCCCAATTGAGAAAGTATGTACCAGATCCGAATCATGTTCTTAAATACTCACCACTACAACTCCAAGAAGACTTGTCATATACAGTGGAGCCGGTTCGAGCCGGTTCAAATCCTAGACCGGAAGGAGAAGCAACTGCGAAACAAAGCAATCCCTTTAGTAAAGGTTTTATGGAGAAGCAAAGAGATTGAAGAAACTACCTGAGAACCAGAGGAAGAGATGAAGCATATTTATCCACAACTTCTCCAAGGTACGTCAGGCTTCGGGGACGAAGCTCTCTTTTAGGAGGGGAGAAATGTAACAACTAAATTTTTGATTTACCAAATTTCTCCTCATCTTAATTATTAAGGATTTTTGTTAAAGGCATTATCTAAAGTAATTACCCTCCATATTTCAATAGCATCAATTTTAAACTTAATTAGGTGACACACTTCCCTTTCAAAAGTTTTTATTAACTATTGGTTGTGGTGACTATGAAAATATGGCATGAAGGCTTATGTACATGTGTTATTGGACCAATTAGTGACTTAACAAGGGTGAGATATGGCATAGATTGCAACCTAACCTTTCATTTTCCCTTAACCAACCTAGTTTTACCCTAAGTACTTAATTAAGGGTAGGTGTGCATGCTTGGGGAGAGATTAAGGGCTAGGATCTCATTGAAGGTTGGGAGTCCAAGTGGCAACATGAGAGGAGTTTGTCCAAGTGGCAACATGAGAAGAACTCCCTCACCTAGTAACTTGCACTCCAATTTGTTGACTACCAAGATTGCCCTCTTCTTCATCCTCTCCCAAAATCTGCAAACTTCTCCTCTCCCAAGTGAAGAACTTGAAACCCTAACCCACCCTTTCATCTCCTCTCTAAAATTCTGAAGAAAAGAGATTAGGATACCTCTCAAGCCCTAAATCCCAACTTCTCTCAACCTTGGGTCAAGGCTACACGAGTGGGGAGGAAGAGACACGCGCACGCAGCAAGCGCAGCTGCAGCAGCACGCAAGGTGCTGCCATCTGGCCGCAGAACTGCGGCAAAGAAGGGGAAAACGCGGCAATCCTGGAAGGAGAAGGCCGGATCTTGGAGGGGGGAGATTCTTGGTGAGTTGGGGGAGGATCTAGCACTTCCAAGCAGAGATTTCTTGAGGCCCAACTCTCTGTTTCAAATCTAAAAACCATTGTGAGTAAATCTAAGCTTTTAGGGTTGTACCTTCTATCAAGATTAGAAAAGTTGAAATTTTGATTTTTGTATATGTGACACCCTCAAACTAGATGAAATTTAATGGGTATTACCTAATTAATGTGCCTCTATATTATGTTGTGATGAGATACATGTGTGATATACCTAGCTTACTAATTATACTTAAATGAGATGATTTAGCACATCAATTCGCTGTTTTGATGATTATCTTTGGGTTAAATGAAATCTAATGGGTATTGCATAGTTGTTGTGTCTCTACATTATATGGATATGAAATGCATGTGTAGAATACATGTTCTAGCATACTAATTATGTCTAAGTGAACCAATTTAGCACTTTAATTCGCTGTTTTTCTTGACCAACATCATGATAGCCAATTTGATATGTATATAGCATAACCTTGGCTCTTCATAAATAGAAATGGTATGATGCATTATGTGAGGTCTAAGATTTGTACCAATATCACTCCATAAATGCCGATCGATTAACTTGAATCATACTTCATGTTCACTAAAGTGCACGGGGGAAGACCCCTCCTTACAATATAGCATTGTGTTAAGTATTAGCAAGTATATGGGGATAATGCATATATTCATGCGGGTTGAATGTGGCGTGTTATGATGTTACTATGATAGTGGGAAACCCCAAGCACATGTCTTCTTTCTTATTGTTGCACATCATTTTCGGGCATGACGTGTAAGTTAGTTTTAAATTGCTTGTTATGAATATTATAACTTAACCTTGCATGATGCATTTGTGATAAAAGGAGGAAGGGGCCGGGCGGGAGCCGGTAGGAGGGGGGAAGACGGGGATTTGACATATAATTATGAATATATATAAAAGGAGGAAGGGGCCGAGCGGGAGCCGGTAGGAGGGGGGAAGACGGGGAAATTTATATGTTTTATATATACGAATTATAAAAGGAGAAAGGGGCCGGGCGGGAGCCGGTAGGAGGTGGAAGACGAAAAATTACATTTAGATTGAATGGCATGCATAAGTGAACGGTCAAGTTTCATTCTATATTGGTAATACTTGTGTTAACCTAGAATGTCACATTATGTATGTAGTTAGCCGAGTTGATGTGGAAGGACTAATCCACGAAAATTTACACACATATTCATGTAAATATTTCACTTGTGTCATGATATAGCGGGATGCAACTCTTGATAGTGAAGGCATGCAGACCACAAATGTATGTAGCCTAGAACAAGTAAGTTAAATTGGAAAATTTTATTGCCTCATGGACTTCATTGTAAATTACCCTTTTAAGATGCTTGTCTTATATCAACACCCTATGGCATGGTTTACTCATTGAGCTGTCGAGCTCATTTTATTTTCTTTCCATCTTTTCAGGTTTGGATAAGGGTAAGGGACCACTCTAATTGGAAGAGTTAAGTTATGGAATGTATGGCATGTAGTTGTATCACTTTGACTTACTCTTGTTATATTTAATATGTATGTATGGACTCTACTTTAGTCCTCTTTCTTTGTGGAAAACATGTTGGGATGTACTCATTGTATATTTGTCTTTATAGTACTTGAAACTAGGGGCTTTTATGTATTGTAATGTTTTGGATTGTGGACTCCGTTGGTATGTAATGTCCATGAACCTCGAAAGATGGCCATGTGTGGGAATATAATTTGTTTGGAAGTTAACTCTTGTGATGTCAATTGAGAAGATATATGTTTGCGATGGAGGATGCAAGTTATGGTATATGTATATAGTTAAGGTTTGGTGTATTGTGGTATGATAAGTAGGCCGTGTGGGCCGAAAGCTTTGATGGGATTAAGTAGGCCTGGAGCCGAAATTGTTAGTTATTGTATGTGAGAAACTAATGAAATATTAAGGATGATGCTGTCAAAATTTTCTTACTATAAGAATATGGGAGATAATTGGTGTTTTAGGCCTAATTTTGTTTATTAGAGGCTGGGACCGTTACACCACCACAGAAAGTGTAACATGTACCAGGTAGAGTAACAAATAATACAGGTAACATGATAGCGGATAAATGATCAGGAATAGGAACAAGTACAACTACAATAAGGATACAGGTAGGCAAGTCATGATATTTAGACAATAGTAGCAATCAGTACCACCTGGTATTTTAATCAATCTCTTCCAGTGTCCCATACCACTGGCAGTTCATATTGGAGCCCGCACTCCAATCGAACCCATCCGGACATGGCCTACGGGTACCATTATCCAAACGAGAAAGTGACCAAATAGCAAGTGTTTCCGATATCACTATTGTGCATACTGTTTTATTATGTTAATTGGAAACCCATGATCAAGGAGCTCTTATCGGGTGGGTGTATCCCGTGCATACCCGGGACAACGGCCTTATCAGACCCCTGGCTGCTGAGACCAGGACCAGCCCGCTAGGGCTGTAACATGTAACGGGATCTTAATGAGCTAAAACAATATCGGGAAACGGCAGCTCATGAGTAACAGACGGTAGCCAGCACTACCGCGTCCCCTGCAGTGGGACAAACAATATGGATCTAGTACATCCACCCGATATGATCAATCAACCGTCAAGTCTCCCCCATCCCCAAGTTATCGTTATGATTTGATATTTAAAGTACACAGTGTAACAAGAACAACTACAGTGCATGATACACGTAACATGGGAACATGACCTGAGCTCTGTTGATAGCATAGAACAATATAACGGGAAACGGGAACAATAGATGTGGGATTCCACACATCGCATATCAACAGCTCATGTATCCAGTAACGGGAATAACAATATCAGTAACGGGAAACAAGCATATAACAGGAATACGGGGATAACATGGAACAATAATACATGTAATATGCACGGGGATCCATATGACAAGAAGATAGAAACAATAGATGCATGTACACTCGTGCGGTGAGCATATGTAACAGTGATTGTGTGAGCATGAGATAACTGTGTATCGAGCATCCATGTAATGATGATAACAATAATATAATATGCGGTACTCCATGAATTGGTATATCCATGTACCAGTGGAACCTATATGTGTAGCAATAATCTGTGTAACATATCTGTGTATCACTAGTACATGTAATAACAGTGGTCAGTGTATAATATAATACAATGTTCATTGAACTATAGTATCCGTGTAATGATGATACCAGTGCATGAAATAACGGTGTCTAGCATGCATGTCTAGTGACAGTGTAGTGTCATAGAGTATCTATGGATCAGTCTACATGTAACGATAGTTATCTAACTGTGATACAATACATGAAATCATAGTGTCTAAGAATATGGTGAAATAGTGGCCCGAGTGTCAGTAGCTGGGCAGGTATGATGACTGTGTCCGAGTTGTCGATGTCCGTATTTATTGTTATTATTATTACATCACCGATATTTATCTTAAATCAGGAAATACCTTACAATATTATAGGTTATTCCTAGTACAAGGCGTTTCCAATAATTACAAGTTAATAATTAATAGTTACCGTATTTTATCCATAATCAAGATCTATCACTGAAAGCAATCAATCAATTTTACTAAATATGGTAAAATATAATTTATAAAAGAAAATCACTCACAAACTGACCATGGAACGGTAGCTCTCTTTCCCACGATCGCAACGGATCCAGAATCGTCCGAATCAGAGTCCAGATGCTCCAAATATCGCCCGAACGCTAAAATCATCAAAATGGGTTAAATAGTAAATAAAAATAATTCAAATGCAATTACTAAACTGAATCAGGGGGTTTTCTGAAAGTTTACCTTTAATGGGTTTGGTTGCGTGTTTGGGCTCATAACGGGTTGGGTTTAGATCTGATAACCCAAACCCATAACTTAAATTAATGGGTAATGGGTTAACGGGGGTTTATGGGTTTTGGGTTGCAACCCAACCCAATAGAAGTAATGGGTTCGGGTTCATACCCGAACCCATCACTCTCAAGCAGCAGCAGCAGCTCGCTGCTGTTGCACCCAATAGCCAGCCGGCCAGCCCAGCTGGCCAGGGCGAGAGGTGCCCGCCAGCGGTCCCGGCCGCCGGCGGCGGTTCAGGCCGAGAGGGCTAGTGAGGAGAGTGAGAGAGAGAGAGAGGGTGAGGGGGGAGAGAGAGAGAGAGGGAAAAGTAGCTGAAGAAGAAGAAGAAAAACAGAAGAAGAAAAAGAAGGAAAGGAGAAGGAGGAGAAGAAGAGGAGGAGGGTGGCGGCGGTGGCGCCGGCCGTCAGCGCGCGACCGTCGGCGGCGCCTGCGGCGGCCTGGCCGCTGGCAACGGGTCGGCCCCCTCCCCTTTTGGGTGTCTGCACAGAGAGAGGGAGAGAGTGTGGGGGGAAAGAGAGAGAGAGAGAGAGAGAGAGAGAGAGAGAGAGAGAGAGAGAGAAAGAGAAGGGTTTAAGAGAGAGAGAGGTTTAGAGAGAGAATTGGGAAAAAGAGAGAGGGCGTTTGTCTTTAAAGGAGAGAGAGAGGCGGTTGGGAATGGCGGTGGAGGAAGCTTGGAGAAGAAGAAAGAAGAAAGAAATTGAAAAAGAATTGTAAAAAAAATAATTTAATATTATTTTAATAGGGTCCAAAATTGACTAGCTTCGAATGATGCCCAAAAATTACAGAAAATAGAGAATATTAGCCTGAGACGTAATATGAAAATGGTTTTCAGAAATTCTGTCTGGTTTGCCAATTAAAAATCCTGAAAGATTTCGCCGGTATTGGGCGACACCGGTTTGGCCGGATTTTTAATAAATTCAGAAAAATTCCCAAAAATACCCTAACGTAGATAATACGAGTTTAAGACATATGGTGAAAGCGGATTCTCAAAGTATAACTCCATTTGAGAATTAAAAATTGTAGGGCCGATTATCGGTATCGGTCGACGCCGACTACGGAGATTTTCCAAAATAATCCAGAAAAATTCTAAAAAATTCTGAAAAATCTAAAATATTAGAAAATGATATTTGAAACTGAAATCGGCTCAATCTGACTATCAGAAAGGTCAAATCAACATTATACGTCGTATCGCGTACTGATACTGTGATACGTACACTAGGAATCAGGGGGTTACAATTATTGAAGGAAAGAAAATGAAATTTATCCTTAATACCTGTCATATGGGAGGATACTCTGAGTTCAATACCCAGGGCTTAGTAGAAGAAGCAGTAAATGTACTTGTACTTGAAGCTGAGCTATGCATGGTACTGTATGCAGACTAAAATGACTGAGACGCCTAGAATTAAAGAAACCTATCACAGTCAGACTGAGATATCTAAACAATGAAAGCAGTAGAAGAAACAGTAGAAGATGAGGTAGCAGCTGGAGGAGTAGCATTAATAACTTGAGCCCACTCAGGTTTTTCAAACTTGTCCCAATACTTATCAGACATGTGGTTCGTCTGGCCACAATAAGTACACTGCTATGGACCCTTGTCATCGCGTCTACGACCTCCCCCTGAATCACGGTAACAACCATGACCACGACCTCCTCCTATGCTACAACCCCCGGCAGCCATCACAGAGTTCTCAACTCCAGAAGAGGGAGTAGTAAAGGGGGAGTTACCGCCCATAGCAACATGACGAACACGGGATAAAGTGGTGGCAATAGGGGAAACTATATCACCCCCAAGGATTTGTCCACAAACTTGATCCCCCGGGAAGCATTCAAGCTAAAAAAAAAAAACTTTGTTACTGCCAGCTCATCACGATATCGCTGCAGAGCCTTCAATTCTAATATCAGCGCTCGGTAGAATCCAACTCATCAAGGGTTCCTTTTAACTTAGAGTAGTAGTCAGTCAGAGGGCGAACATCCTATTGCAGTGCAAACAACCTCTCATACAAATCAGTAACTCGAGAGATGTTCTGCTCATTTGAATACATCTCCTTCAAAGTGTCCCATATAGCCTTTGCAATCTTCAGAAACATGACTCCAGTGGTGACTTTCTCATCCATACTGTTGATCAGCTAATACATCACGCTACAGTCATTCGCCGCCCAGTCGGTATATGCTGGAGAATCCTTGGCAAGAAGATCATCCGTAAGTGTTGTTGTTTTTCTGTGAACCAACAAAGTGGCTGAAGGATTGAGCCCATAGAAGGTATTTATTTTCATTGAGTTTCACAGTGGTGGCAAAGAGATGCGCGGAAGTTGTGGAGTCAGGAATAAGTTTAATGTCTTCTTAAGACATGGTAGCTAGTAATTAGACAAGGGAGAGGTAATCAGGTAGCAGTATATAGATAGACAGCCAGTAGTAGAAGAACATCTACAATCAAAAGTTGATGACATTTAGATAGATCAGTGGTGTAGCAGGAAACAATCAGGCTATGTAGATATGAAAATTGAGGTCAAAGACCTCGTTGGGATCAAAACCATCACTTTTAGAACACTACGGACTATGGCAAGTGTAGAAGAGCCAGAGATCAAAGTATCAGCCGAACTGACTCGGAACCCCGAGTCGACCGACGGGCGCCGAGTCGACCCGGGTCGGATCCGACTCGGACCCGACTCGGTCAACTCGGCGCCTGTGAACCTACTTTTAAAGGGGCTGAGTGAGAGAGAGATCAGATCTGATCTCTCTCTCTCACTCACACTGCCCCCTCCCTCTCGCATCGCCGTCGCCCTCGCCGTCGCCTTCGCAGGTAATTCTCCCTCTCTCCCTCTCTCTGTCTCTCTCTCCCGCTGTGTCTCTCTCTCTCTGTCGGACTCTCTCCCTCTCCCTCTCAGTCTCTCTCCCCCTCTCCCTCTCTCTGTGCCTCTCTCCCTATCTGTCTCCGTCTCTCTCTCCTCCTCTGTGTCTCCCTCTCTCTCCCTCTTTGTCTCCGTCTCTCTCCCCCTTTCCCTCTCCCTCTTCCTCTCTCTGTCCCTCTCTCCCCCTCTGTCTCCGTCTTTCTCTCCCTCTGTGTGTCTCTCTCTGTCGGACTCTCTCTCCCTCTCTCTCTCTCCCTCTCAGTCTCTCCCTCTCCCTCTCTCTGTGTCTCTCTCTCTCTGTCCCTCTCTTTCCCTCTCGGTCTCCGTCTCTCTCTGTCGGACTCTCTGTCCCTCTCCCTCTTAGTCTCTCTCTCCCCCTCTCCTTCTCTCTGTCCCTCTCTCTCTCCGTCTCTCTCTCCTCCTCTGTATCTCCCTCTCTCTCCTCTGTCTCCGTCTCTCTCCCTCTCTCTCTGTTCCTCTCTCTCCCTCAGTTTAATTTATTTGAGTTTAATGTAATTTAATTTAGTTTAGTTTAGTTAAAGTTAATTTAAGTAAATTTAATTTAATAAAATTTTGTAATTATAATTAAGTTAGGTAATTTAATAATTTTATTGAAGTTAGGTAATTAAGTTAGTGTAGGTTAATCTAGTATAAACTAGTTTAGTTTAATTTAATTTAGTTTCATTTAATTGAGTTTAATTTAATTTAAATTAGTTAAGTTAACTTAATTTAGGTTAATTTAATTTAATAAAGTTTTGTAATTAAGTTAGGTAATTTAATAATTTTATTGAAGTTAGGTAATTAAGTTAGTGTTGCTTAATCTAGTATAAATTAGTTTAGTTTAATTTAATTTAGTTTCATTTAATAGAGTTTAATTTAATTTAAATTAGTATAGTTAATTTAATTTAGGTTAATTTAATTTAATAAAGTTTTGTAATTAAGTTAGGTTATTTAATAATTTTATTGAAGTTAGGTAATTAAGTTAGTATTGCTTAATCTAGTATAAACTAGTTTAGTTTAATTTAATTTAGTTTCATTTAATTGAGTTTAATTTAATTTAAATTAGTTTAGTTAACTTAATTTAGGTTAATTTAAGTTAATAAAGTTTGTAATTAAGTTAGGTTATTTAATAATTTTATTGAAGTTAAGTAATTAAGTTAGTGTTGCTTAATCTAGTATAAACTAGTTTAATTTAATTTAATTTAGTTTCATTTAATTGAGTTTAATTTAATGTTGTTTTAATTTACTTAATTTTAGTTTTAATTTAATTTAACAGATAATTTTTTTAAATTTCAATATGGCTCCAAAGCAACGCGATATTGGATGGGAACATGGTACCCCTGTTGGTGGAAGTAGAAACTTGTGAAGTGTAATTATTGTGGGAAACAAGTCCATGGTGGTATCACTAGATTGAAGCAGCATATAACACATATACCCGGTCAGGTGGAAGGATGCTTGCGAGTATCAAAACAGGTATCTCAAATAATGAGATGACATCTTTCTGAAGGTAGCAAAGAAAGAGCGGCCATAAAATCCAAAAAAGAGCGACTTATGAGATCTTTAAGTGAGGAAGATTTTTATGATGTGACCGAAGAAGATTCTGATAATGAAATTGAAGAAGTTGGTGATTTAGAAGGAGTTGAAAGACGACAACTAAAATAAGCTATGAAAGAAAGTCGTGAAATGGCTTGGAGATCGACAGAAGGAGTTGATATTGGTGGCAGTAGTTCGCAGCCTTCAGGATCAGGGAATAACCGTGAATTGCATCGGAGTATGACTACGAGAGAAGCTGAAATTTTAGCTCGTGGTATTGATCCTTTTCCCAATAAAACAGAAATCAATCAAAAGCATGTTCTCAACTGAGAATATTAAAAAGGTTGGGAAATCTGTGGCGAAATTCTTTCACTACAATGCAATACCATTCAATGCAGCTGATAGTGGTCCTTACTACCAAGCCATGATTAATACTATTGCGGAGGCAGGTCCAGGTGTAAAAGGCCCTACAGGATACCAGATTGGCAATCTATACTTAGAGGAGGAAATGAAAGAAATTGAAGTATATATTGCTTCAATAAAAACAAAATGGCCGCAGTATGGTTGCACGATCATGTGTGATGGATGGAGTTCTCATAATAGAAAGCCTATTATTAATTTCATGATTTATTGTGTAGAAGCATGATCTACCATACTTCTGTTGATACCACTAATATCTCGAAGACTGCTGAGTATATATTCTCGCTAATGGATAAAGTTGTTGGTGAAGTTGGTGAAGAAAATATCGTCCAGGTTGTAACAGATAATGAGGCAAGTTTCAAAGCAGCTGGTCACATGTTGATGGAGAAGAGAAAATATTTGTTTTGGTCTTCCTGTGCAGCACATTGCATTGATTTGATGCTTGAAGATATTGGATGATGCTAAGATGATCACATCATTCATTTACAATAGCCTCAAAGTGGTGAATTTAATAAAGCTATTTACCAGAGATAGAGATTTGTTGAGACCAGGTATAACACGGTTTGCTACCGAGTTTATTTCTATTGAAAGCCTTATTCGCTATAAGCAAGATTTGAAAAGAATGTGTACGACTACCGAATGGCGTGAATTCAATAAGAAAAGGAGTAGAAGAAGTGTGCGAGATAAGGTTTCTAATCTCATTCTGACTGACCGGTTTTGGAAGAAGGCAAGAGAGGTCCAAAACATTATGAATCCTCTTGTTAGAGTCTTGAAGATAGTGGACCAGGACAAGAAACCTACACTATCTATTATATATGAAGCTATGGTAGAGCAAAATTGACTATAAAGGCATCAAATAAGAACTAAAAAAAGTACTGGGATATCATTGATAGAAGATGGGAGGGACAATTGCATAGACACTTGCATGCTGCTGGTAATCCATTTGCCTAGAAATCATATTTATTGACTAGAAATTGAAACTGTCATATCATAACAATCATGTGCTTACATTATTGCAGCATATTTTTTAAATCCAGCACTTCAATATTCAAAAACTTTTCTACACATGCAGAAGTGAGAAATGGATTAAAGGAGGTCATTAAAAAATTGGAGCCAGATTTGAATAAACAAGTAAGAGCTATTAATGAGGTAATAATAATTTATTTATTTTATCGATATAATATTATGTAAATATTAACACTTGTGATGTGTATTCTCACAGATAAAATTATTTGTGGATGGAGTTAGAGAATTTGGAAGCTCACTAATTAGAAGAACAATGCAACAATCTCTTCTAGCTGATTGGTGGATTAATTATGGCGAAGAAGCTCCCAATCTGCAGAAAATTGCCATCAAAATTTTAAGCCAAACATGTTCTTCATCGGGTTGTGAAAGAAATTGGAGCACGTGGACGCTGATTCATACAAAATTGCGCAACCGGTTGGCAATAAAAAGTTGCATAAACTAGTATTTGTGCATTACAATATGCGGTTGCGAGTAAGAAATTTGACATGCAAAAGCGACACTGATGATTATTACAACCCAATTGATCTGAATAATATTTTTAATGATGATGATATTTTGGATGAGTGGATTCGTAAGGGAGAACAGCCGATGTTACCACCAGATGACTTAGGTTGGTTGGATGAAGGTATTCGTTGTACTGACGAAAGTGGCGGTGATGACGGTGATGATAATATGGCGGCGGTGATGACAGCGGTGATAGTGGTGGCGGTGATGGTGGTGAGGGTGATGGCGGCGGTGATGGTGGTGATGGTGGTAATGGTGAAGAGACTCATGGTGTTGGTTGAAGCCAACGAGGTGGTGCTTTAACATGGGATTCAGAATATTATGCCACACAAGATACAGATCATGGAGGCCGAGCGGGGATTTCGCAACAGCGTAGGCATTTGGATCGGTTGGTCGAATTCAATTCTAACGATTATTATTCAAGTGGACATGATAACTACTCACATGGTCATCATAGTCTTGAAGGCCATTTATAGGGGTTGGGTTTGACATCTGGCCAATATTCTGGCACTGATTATTCTAGCACTGGTGAATATTCTACTAGCAGCACTGAATATTGAGGTTTTGGGTATTATCACCATGGAGCTGATATTGCACAACCCCTACCGCCATATTACTCTGATAGTGGATCATCTGGCCAACCATCTCAGCCTACAGGATCTCACCAACAAACATATTATTATCCTTATGGAAACTATATGCCTGGTTTCTATACTTATCGCGGGAATGATGATAATGATGATTTTGTACCTCCTCGTAATTCGATGTGGAAATGACTATATTAGCAGGTACTTATGAATTATTTTGTGCAATTTATTATATTATGCATGTATTTTGATATTTTTTTACCGACGATACTTGTATTTATGCTTTCACGTTATGTTTTGCGTGTTAGGTGATATGTTTTGAATATGTAATACATGAATTTTGATGTTTACATTTTTTTATGATTTGTCATGATTTTTTCATAATTTTTGGCGTTCTATGTAGCGTTTTGCGTGTATCGTCCGAGTCCGATCCGAGTCGCCGAGACCGATCCGTCTCGGTGCTGGCCGAGTCGGTGGCCGAGACTTTGAACCATGAGAAGAGCTACAAGGTTTGCAAAAGGTCACGACATCACTATTTTTGTTGTAGAGGTCACGACAGCACCTGGCAACACTTCTGTGGCATAACAGCAGTCACGACAGCACTCATCAACCCTTTTAGAGGCACAACATCACAACAGTAAGGGCGCGACATTGCTGGGAGCAAGAGAAAAGGTGATGAGAACATTTGAGCTTTAATTTTTATTGTTTGTTCAGTGTATTTGTTTGTAATTTTTTTGTGTATTTCTTGATGTATTTCAGTTGTGTAGTGGTGGTAGTTATAGGCCATCATGTGTAGTAGTGGTGTAGTTATGAGTAGTTGTAATGTAGTGGGAAGTTATGAGTAGTTGTAAAGTAATGGGAAGTTATGAAGCTGTGTGAGTAGTTATGAATCTGTAGCCTACACATAGGCATATGTATTCTTGGTTGAAAAGGCATGGAATGAATGTTTAAATAAAACAAGCCTCCTTGCCTGCTAATGCCTTCCCTTCTTTCTGTTTCTCTTCTCTGTACTCTTCTATGGAATGGAATGAAATGAAATTGAACTTTGGCTCTCTTCCCATGTCTGTGGACCTCCCTTGTCTCCCCTTTTCTCTTTCTAGATGAAAAAATGAAAGTATATCTTCCCTCAATTGCTCTCTTCTCCCTGGCTCTCCTCCCTCTCTCTGTTTTCTTTCTCAACAATAGCAGTTTTCAAAAGCAACAGCAGCAAATCCAGTCGTAGCAGCAACAACAGTAGGCCACAGCAGCAGCAACAGTAGGCCACAGCAGCAGCAGCATCTAATCAGCTGCAACGCTCGCCTCTGTCTTTCGACTTGATGATCCATGTTTGAGATCGAACCAAACTCACCTCTATTAGAGTACGACAGCGAGTTCTTCGTGATCGTATATTCAGACAATTATCCAGACTTCATATACATTCCGGGAGCTCCGCTGTGAGTTATTTCAAAGCAATCTAATTATTAGTAGATTACGCATCCGTTAAATCATCTCTAAAGTATTCTTTATTCCATGCTATTCATTATATCGTGAGATGTGTGATTATGCAATTTTTGTAATTGTATATCTTTGATATTGAGATTAGAACTTGTTATGCATGATATAGCTATTGTAATTAGATCTTATTGAGATTAGAAATGTTTAAAGTTAACATGCAATACTTTGTTTAAACCTATATGTTTGACATTGCTTGTTTTGAATTGCTTTCCTTGTCGAAAATCGTTCTATTTGATAAAATGTGGCGAGTTTTATCATATCATTGATTCCCTACATGGCACGCACCCACCATTTCACATCAAAAGGCCTGACGATTGCTGGAGAGGAAGAGAAGATGTTGGCGAGGGCTAGGAGAGGCAGGATTTGTGTCGGTAATGATACATGAGATAGAGAAAGGTGAAGAAAAAAGGGGCGTCTTGGATTTTTTGTGGTGCCGGAGCAGGGGTTAGGGTTTTGTGTGGTGGCGGTAAATGGAAATTAGGGTTTGCTCTGGTACCATGATCAATTTGAGAAAATAGATAAGAGAGCATACTAGATCTCTTCCTCAAAAGTTTTATTTATAGGCAATTACAAGATATAATTCATAGTATGAGCAACAATATAGAAAATCCTAATGTAACAAAGACTAAAACTCATAATAGGAAACTAATCAAAAACTAACCAATCAAGAGTTTAACAGTTATTTTATGTGATATCCAGGTAATGGCATCATAAGACTAGTTCTCCACTAGATAGAATGCAATTGCGCCATAGGCAGTGCAAATATTATTCCAGTGCTATTTGTCCTTATCTTCTGAGTCTCACATCAGATATCGTGTAGAGTTTTCAGGCATAAAAACATTGATACTCTTGCTTCAATAGTCATAGTTATCTTATAACAAGTCTGCCAAAGCTATGCGTAAGAGCTTTGGTTGCACAGGAAGCCTTGCTATATTTACGAATATAATATTATGGTATAGATTCTACACTGTCATTGTAAGACTATAACAGAATTTATGTGTGAATGAATAGAAGTCATGTGTTAGTGCTGGAGGTTTGCCTTGGAAATCAGATTCAATTGATGATACAGTTGAGATTTTTTTAGTTAACAAGTCATATTAACTCTAAAAAAAATAATCTTAACCTTTGGCTCAGATTCTATGTAAGATTTATATATTTTATGGAAACTAGAATTCTGACCGAACGGAGAGTTGATGAATAACATGTATACATATTCTAACTGACATGCACAGAAAGTTGACGATTCAGCTAGAGGAGTTACCTTGTGAAAACTTTACCGTAGGTCCACAATCAGAAGCACATAGAGAGTCAAGGAAACCTAGCAAACTTCTAGTCCAAGAACAATGTTTGCTTCAGCAACATCTGATATAGGTTTGCCTGTCCCGTTCATTCCAACAGTCCATTCCACCCGTTCACAAGAGAATTTGTGGGCCTAACATTAAAAGATTTCAACTGATTGATTATCACTGTCAGACTAAGAACATGAGAATTACCAACAGTCACACAGATATCATACGACCAAATGATTTGAATACATAGGAACATTAATCCAGGTAGGATAAAGCATGTTAGTCTAATTAAAAGCTTAACGTCTTGAAGGGTATGCTTGAGCCAGAAAATCTAGCTTATCTGTAAGTTAAAAGGAATTTTTCGTTGCTTAGTTTTGTAATGAAGTGCCAATGCCAACTAGGAATATTCTTTCATACAAAATACTCTCTCTGTAAGATTTGAGAAACATCTCTTCTGAAACATTGCTTTCTGGAATACACTTTGCTTTTATGTTAACAAATAATATAACCGGGCCTCTACGGTTTCTTTAGTTAAGTGATTAACCATATAGTTGAAAATAGTATGCTGCTTAATATACACTTTGCACAGATACTTTTCGGCACAATAGGTGGTTGTCTTTTTTAAGAAACTAATGAATACACATCTGTATGTGTCACACTTAAAACCATAATTTGCTATTCTTATTAGGATTTCTAAATCAATCCATCGACCCTCATAATGTTATGTTAATAATTCTATCTAGTTTATTTGGAAATTTGATATTTTTAGGTGAAAAATACCCCCAACTGTTTCCCATTGGTGCTTACCTAACTGTGAGGTTACTGGAGCTTGAAATTATAGGTAGAAGTATTGATCGGCAATGAAAAGAACGAGGCGGTATATGAGTATCTGCAAATTGATATGGCATATACAGAAACAAGGACACTATGTCGCGACCTTTTTAACATCTGAACCAGCTTCAAGAAACCTATCATGGATGAACATCCTCCTGGATTCATAATGATTGAGAGTTCATTCAAGATTTTAGAAGACCTCAGAGATGCTTATCTTTGTACTCAGATACTGGTAATTTTAGTCAAATGATATTTTTCAAGGTCCATTTAGATCCATGTTAGAAGTTGTTTCCAGTAGCTTACTTGTCACGAGACATTAGCATAACGATACTAGCAGTAAGTGGCAATGAAAAAGGTGCAAATGACATTCTTCCTTGATAATATGCTGAACTACTGAATGAAACCAGATCTCCAGATATCAGAATATGAATTCAAAATAAGCATGAAAAGTTTCCTCGATAATGCTAGAATACTCGGTGATCATTTGTTTTAGCTTGGGAGTTGGTAGGTTTGTCAAGTTGGTTTTCTTTGATTGTTTGCATAGTGGGGACCAGGTTAGGATTGTTAGGGTGTAGGAGTATCAATCTCAAGAGGAAAGTTTGGTTTGTTGTTAGACTCATATAATTTCAGCCAAAGAATGGAGTTAGTAACACCCAAATTTCATGGTTTTGATGGTGGTTTCAAGGTAACTCTGGACCACCTGCTCCACATTATTTTATAGTTTTGGCTGTTTGTCTGGGGTCAGATGGAGTTAGACATTAACTTCAACAAAATCCCACTTACCCAATACGGCCTTTGTGAGTAAGACGGTTAGACAAAGTACTAAACTTTTGAACTAGAGGCTTGGCCAACGCGCAACACATCTCCCTCTCAATAAGAAGGTCTCAAGTTCAATCTCCGCGATGTCGAACGGGGGATTTAACTTGGATAATAGGTGAGGGCATGTTTAGACTGAAGGGTGACCTCTATCATGTTTCTCATAATAATAATTAAAAAGATAAAAGAAAAACAAAGTACTAAACTTTTGTTTTGTTTGTTTCAGTGAGGAAAACAAAGTACTAAAATTATTAAAGACTTTACTATTCTTACCCCTAATCTTTTTTTTCCATTAAAACCCTAAACCCTAATAATTAATTCTAAATTCCAATTCTAATTATAACTTTTGAAATCATTTTAAAATTTAAAACTAATCTAATCATGCGTATTATGATCCCAAATTTTATTTCTTGTAGAGAGAAATTTGTGAACTGACACAATATGTGTGCTACAATTATCATTTCTTTTTTCTCCTTATTCCTATGACTTTAAATGGCCTACATGTTGTGGCTGATAACTGACTTACATATTGCAGGTACCAACTCCTTAGTTATTTCCCCTCTCGCCAATTAATGAGAGAATACATCTTGCTTAGCTCCTGACGATTCCTTTTCGTCCGAAAGCAAAGGGAGAACTCACTCACAAATCAAGAGGGACACTTCAAAAGGAAGCTAAAGCTTGCAGCAGACAACTTGCAGACATGATTAAAATGAAGAAAGAAGAAGCATTAGAACTTGCATTATCACCCAAAAGCTGCACTAAAGCAGTCCCAGAAACCACCATGGAACATTTTAACTTAAATATGGGTCTTACCCAACTGGATTGGACAGGGTAAATATTCTAAAATGTATATATATTTGGAAATGAGGAGTATATGTGCATAAATGAGATGTTTGCGATGGTCTTTTTTGACTCTGAGATTCTCTGCTTGTTTAAGTTTGTAATTTCTATCTTGCTCAAATTTGTTGTAGTTGATTGGAAAGTTGTGCCTTGTAAAATTAGCTCATAGAGTCCTCTTCCTCTCGTGCAGATTTAGAATTATATGTATATGCGTGCAAATTTTTGTATTTTTCAGTGTATTTATGTGAATAGAAAGTTCTGAGAAAATGCATTAAAATGTATATTTGGTGGGGTAACGTGAAAATCTTAAGTAAATGGTTATAGAGATGCATTGCAAGTCTCAATGTTTTAAGTGTCAAGTCAATAAGTGAATGTTGGATTATATTATCCAAAAGTCATTCTGGATTCCCTTCGAGTAATTTGGGTAGCTAAGTCTCCCTAAAATCTTTTTCTTTCCTTTCTTTCCTTTTTTGTTTTTTATAATCATCATTGTCTTTATTATTATTATTATTATTATTGGACAAGCCAAGTCCATAGGCTTTCCCCCTAATTAAAACATAAAAACTTGATCTATACATGCAAACTCCTCATTTTAGGCCTAATTTACATAAGTGTAAACGGGACGAAAATTCATGTTCGTCGGTGGTATGCAAGAAAAATAAATAACGAATCAAAAAATAATTTAGTTTTGGAGATGAATATGCAAAATTTGCTATTTTGATAAACAAATGCGCACTAACTAATATTTTAAATGTATCCTTTATATGGGAAAAACCAATATATGAGAAAAACCAGTAAAATGAGTCCAACGGGTAAACATGAAAATTTAATATCTTTTAGATTAATAAATGCAAATTCCGGGGGAAACTAAAGCAAAAAACAATTTGGATATGCAGTTTTTGAAATTTTGTAAGAGATTTGATGAAAACTGAATGCAGAATCCAGTTAATAAATAAAAAACATAAATAATTGGCGTCGCCCGGACTTGAACCGGAGACCTTCAGTGTGTTAGACTGACGTGATAACCAACTACACCACGACACCAGGTGTCACCAGCACTAGATATCTTCATTTTCAATGTCTACTACACACTCAAATAGTCATATCACTCCCCCTACAAACTTTACACCTGTTTTTGTAAAGGCGTTTTTGTACCTCGAAGGCTCTAATCCTTGCTGCTACCATAACTTGAATTAGGATCACTTCCCACATAGCTTCTTACCGGTAAATATCAAGCATGCCAAGCTACCAACACTCAAATTCCTCTTCTATCAACAATTTGAAAAGATGAGGTTGCTATATATAAGAATCAATATCAATATACAAGACGGATAGTCATTCAGGCCAGCAGCGAAAACTTTTGAGGGATCAGGTGATAACAGAATGAATACAATTCCTATCAATAACAAGTAAAGATTAACAATATACACAATGACAACATAATCTTTGTTCCAAAATTTTTGCCGGTTACATGCATCCTTTCTTCCATCATTTCCTAAAAAGAAATTATATCAAGAATATGAACTACGAAGATTATGGATATATAACATGAAACAGACACTGGGCGTGTTTAGTTGCAAGGAAGTGAGCGGAAGTAAGGAAATGGGAAAGTATAATTGCTCACTTTCCTATCTATCCAAACACTAGAAAAGGAAAATAAGAAAACACCTTTTCCTTTTTTCTTCTCTCTTTTACACAACCACTTCCTCATTTCCAGAGTGTTACAGTTAATTTTTTGGTCATGTAAATCTCATTTGTAATAAATTGTAACATAAAACAGTTAATTTTTTGGTCATGTAAATCTCACTTGCATTCTAATTACAGTCCATTTTTTATTTTTCTTAATTAATTTTTATTTTAATATTATTTTGCGGTCAAATTTGTGGTCAATTTTTTCACTTTCACTTTCTATTACCATCCAAATACCGGAAAACACATAACATTTTTCAAATCACACTTCCCAACAACATCCAAACACTGAAAAACTTACTAACCAATTCTCAAGTTCCAAAGGGAATTATTACCACTTCCTCACTTCTTTACTTCCTCACTTCCACCTTTAACCAAACAGGCCCTGAGTACAGTTCAGCCCTCGTTCTCAGATCCTTTCTTCGATTGGCTCAATCCAGAGCGGAGAACTAGCATCCAAACATTTGCTAAGATGAATTACACTATGCAAAATTCACTGTGATGGTATACATAATAAAACATGAACCTAAAAATCCAAATAGTCCCCTCAACCTAAATTATGTCCAACATTAGGTTTGCAAAGCTACAAAGAGGGAAAAATAGAAAATCCTCTATCAGCTGAAAACCTAAATGCAATGCATCCTTTTGACATGTTAAAATTCAAGAAAGTTACACATGGAGAGATCTCAATCAGCTTTCAAACTGAGAAACTTCAGCAGCAGCAATCTCTGAATCCAGTACAGATATGAATTGTTGGCTTACAGCTTTTGCCACAGATATCATGTCAAGGATAACACTAGGGTCCAGACCCGCACCACCTCGTTTGGTCATCCCACAGATTCGTCCATGTCTGTTCACAGAGACTGAAACAGCAGAACTCATCTGAGACTCCTCTTCTGAAGTTGCATCCACTATGTAATGTCTGCCAACCTGATAGCAAATAGCGAATACCCGTTAGTTGAGGTTCTTAAAATTATAAACAGCCCATTATTTTGGTTGGAGCATGTAGGCATAACTGATTAAAATACCACTATTTATGGCCATTATCTGAAAGTTCTCATAAGAAGCGAATTCCTTTTATATTATTAATTAGAAAAAGCTGACATGAAATGTGTCTTCAATTAAATAATGGAGGCAGCAGACAAAATTGATTAACCTAAAATATTGTCCAACCACCCAAACTTCTCAGGTTCCAATCATAAAAAAGAGACAATCATCACTAAAATTAAATGAATTTGGTCAACTGAAAGAAAAATCCAAACCCATCGTAGGATTTGATGTGCACGGGTCTTGGATTTCTTAGTTGTTTTGAAGAAGGAATGGACCCAAAAGCAGACACTAGAAAGGATATGCATTGATACAACCAAAACCGAACCCATTATTGTCCCTATATTAGTCATAATCACCATATATATGAATATGATGTTAACTTAAAAACCACTAATGTTTCTAAACAGTTGAAATTACAAAATAAATTAAAAATTGAATATAATTCCAGTAATTATTAAAGGTATTAAGGGCAGAGTTAGAGAAATTACAAAAAATGTTTTTCACACCCAAAGGCTTTCATAATGTAATATTCCGAAGGAAAAAACAGGAATTACAGTGTAAGATGGCCTTATGATCTGCCAGGGTAGAGTGGGCGTGGGCGTGTGTGAATCTTTTCATAGTTTCAACTTTCAAATGAACGAAGAAATGAGGCTTTTGCATCTACAAACAATGATTTAAGTTGTATAAAGCACCTTTTGTTTTCCACTTGAAAAAATTGCAATGTCTATTTTTAACTCAACTTTAATATCTCATGGATCAGAAAATCCACAGTGAGGCAATGATTATCTGTTTTTTTTAATGGTGCAACAGACTTACTGAAAGCTAACAATAACATTTTGTTGACTAACCTTGGTTAAAGTTATGATGACAGGAACTCCTGACGTATCAAACTGAAGGAATTCTTCATCACTAACGTCGATCTCTGGCTGGTCATCCTGGGAAGCTGCGAGATCAACACTGACTTTTGGGATGCCTGTATCACTTAATGCTACCTAGCAGAGTAAATAAGTAACTAGTGAGACTAGCTTGAGAACAAGAAAGAAACAAATGAACAGGATGTTTCAGCCCATTCCTAGGAACACACTTAGATTTAATTCATTACCATTTGGTTCTCTCTCTCTCTCTCTCTCTCTCTCTCTCTCTCTCTCTCTCTCTCTCTTCCCCCCCCCCCCCCCCCCCCCAAACAAAAAAAAAAAAAAAAAAAATTAGGGGACTAGGAAGAAATATCATGCCCTGTATTATTCAAGCCTAATGAAGAAAGCACTGTTACCATTCTACAACATTTAGCTCAGCAATAAAGTGAAAAGGTCTAGAGATGTAATTACAACTAACTATTACACATTAAAGATTATTACACAACCACCACCAACATCACCAACAAAAAAGCCTTCATCCCAAATCTAAGGAGTCAGCTACATGAATCCTTTTTTACCATTCAGCTCTAAGGGTCAATTGCTTTGTTAAACAGTTATAATGTCTTCTTTAACAGCTTTGATCCTTGTTTCTTTAGGTCTACCCCAAGTTCTCCTTGTTCCGTCAACTGGATTATATTGTTCCTTCTAACCGATGCACTTAACGGTCTATGTTGCACATGCTCAAGCCCACTACACCCAGCGCTCTCTCAGTTTATCCTCAATTGAGGTCACTGCTAAATTAATATGGGCATTTCTCATCCTATTTTTTAGCGATTTGCACTCGTCCATCTCAACATTATCATTTCAGCTACAATTTAAAGATTATTACATACAAAAATTACCTCATGGTCAGTTAAATCTACGACACCCTGCGGGTTTCAAATTGATGGGCGTCATGTTCGCCTCACTCACACGTGTCCACAAAAAGTATCCTAAAAGTTCCATATTTACAATTATGCCATAAATGTCATGGAAATCTCAAGTACTAGGTTTTTTCTTAACAAAATTTAAAATTGCAGGGCCCACAATTCATCACATCGGAATAGATACTCCAGTAAAAAATGGTAAGTCATTCTAGAAGAGGATTACTGCAGAGAAATGCATCCTTTAAAAGCTAGGTGGGCTTTCATACTTATATTTACACGTGTCGCACGGTAGCTAATTATTAACTTAAAATTAACAAGTTAAATTGATTAAATCTTCCAATACAAATATGAAAATAGCAGTTCTCCTTAAACAAAATAATAATGATGATGATGATGATCATGTATCATGATGATGACAGCAAATTAAGAAGTTTATGCCAATATTGGATCATGAAGCACACTCTAATATTTATCAATCTACTTTGGAATCTGACCTTGAATACCTAGTGATCTCTATGCCAGACAAACCACTTAAGACCATTAATTACGAGGAATTTAATAGTTCTTGAAATTAAAATAAGACATTCCTCGATAAAAAGATTATACAACTGTCACTTAGCAACATTCCTTCATAAAAGGACTTTACAGATGTAACTTAATAGCTAACACATAGCATCCTTTGATTTTTTTTTTTCCTCCCCCCAACTACTACATCACATACCTTGATAGCAGCAGCTAGTGCATCCAGCAGATTGCCATCTGAGCTGACCACAAGCCCATCGATGTATAGGTCCCAACAAATCTTACCCTCAACAATTACCAGAGATGAAAGATCAATTCCACCACCTGGTGAACATTTTAAGAATTCAGGAGAAAATAAAAGTGGAAGCCCATAAAAGTATAAAACCAAACAAGGAAAAACTGTTCTCACTAAACTATGAAAATAGCTTTACAAGAAGAAATATGGAAGCCACTGATATTAGTATAAACAAAAAAAATAATAAAAGAACAAAAAGTTACAGGTCTTGTAAGCTAAAGCACACAGATTAAGACCAAACAAAAGAAAATTGAGCAAAAAACAAATAGAGAATAGTTGTACTGATAGTTGGGCACATCCTTGTTTGGTACGTGGCCATCCTTGTGATTTCCTAATGTTTTTATCTTTGGGTAACAGATTATGATTTGCATAACCCAAGAGTTGCTCAGGTTCTCTCTCCTTGAACATGTCTACATTTCCAAATTTACGCACAATTCCCCATTCATTTATGTCAGCCTTGTCAATTTGATCGCTGGAACCTTGATGGAAGTACTAGGTAATTATCATTTGTGAACAATAACTGCTCATAGTACACCAGCTCAAATATGTTGAGTCTTTTATGGCAAAACAGACCGAATATATGTCCAACAGCTGCAGATCACTCCTTGAAGGTCAGCATTGAGCAGAGTCTCCAAGTATGATGACAGGTTTATGTGCCACACCTGCCAATCCCAGTCTCTTGCAATGGCTGTTTTTGGCCACAACACCAGAGCATTGTGTTGAGCATCAGAGTTTCTCAGGATGAATCACACACCTTCACCTCAACTCTGGAGTGCTGCTTCAAGGTTAATCTTCAACATGCTATGATTTTAAAATCTTGTTCGTCTTCTGAACTAATGGGCATTCCTCCCTGAATGAGAACCAGTGCAGTTTTGGCTTGTCCTTAGTTCTGCCCTTTGCAAGGCCGTTGTAAACTTTTTCCTCTATTTGATAATTAAACGTGATCCCTTGCAGTTTCTTTATGAGGTGATATAACCCTGGTTCTCCGCACCATACATCCTATTGTTGGATACTATGAACTCCTACTCTGCCATGTGGACCAAATCAAATATAAACATACTTTAGATTCTTATGTTCAGTGTATGTTTCCTGGTTTCCCCCTTCTTTAATATAATACACACAATAAATCGCATAACTCCTTACGGTGTTCAGTGTAGAATCAGTAGATGAATGATTCATTGATTACAAGTTGAGATGCCAATTTTAAGACAAGTTTTCTTGTTACAGTATGTACAAGCATATTCCTTTATTCAAATCTTTCACAAGAAACAGGGGCCAACTGAATTACTTACAACTGCACCATGAGTATGACATACTTGAGGTGATAACTTGAATCACCACTACCACCAAACCACCACGTTTTCCTTTTCAATGGTTAGGCAAATGGAACATAGAGAAATAACACAAATTTGGGACATAGCTATTCTTTCTCTTGGCTTTATTTTTATTATTTCAAACTAATCAGCGGCTAAATTTTTGTTTATTCACTTATTAGAAATTTGACTTTGCCATATAAGTTTCCATCACAATTCTATAGTTAACGGTATAGGGTCCTTTTGGGGATCCAATTTGAGTTCCATTTATCTTTGTTGTGATGATTGTGTTATTATAAATATTAAAGTAAATGCCACTATAGAAATGAGAAAGACGAGTGCAAGTATCAGCAAAAGGGCTACAATGCCATTATGTAACTGTAGACTTGATTTAGTCCGTGCACCAATTAGCTAGCAAAGGTTCTGTGTAGGTGTGTGGTTCTATTTTCATGAAAGGGAGTGGGATTAACCTCTATGTGAGGTCAATGACAATGAGAACCCTAGGTTTGTAACATTGACCTTGAGAACCCTAGGTTTGTAATGGGCAGTCAAGTGAATAAGTTAAAGAGGTAGAAACAAGGACACTAATAACAAATATGATATGAACATTCATGCATGCACATGGAACTTGAGTCCATATTCGAGCAAAACTCTCTTGAACTTCACCCTGCAGAGTTTGAGACATATCCCTCAGAACTCTCAATTGGTTCCAGTCTTAAACTGGAGTTCTTTTCATCGATGCACTCCCTTATACAATCTATCTTCGTGGTTGGAGGCTGGCTTGACCATCATGAGATCAATGGGTCGAGAGCATAACCATATAACACTATCTTGTTAGACCTAAATAGTAAGTCATTAAGTCTTCTATGTGTGCTTTGGTTGATTTTGGTAAAGAGGCCTAGTTCAAAGCCCAAGATTCACTATGATTTTCATGGTAATCGATAAAATATCATTAAGTATATTTCATAACTGCAAGTCTCTTGCATCGATTGCATAAAATCCTATTGCTTTCTCTTTTGTACAAAAGATTATGTTTTCTTCATTGGGTTTACTAAGGAAAAGATTAAAATTTCAAATGGGGTGACTCGTGAGGGTAAATGAGCTTATGAGTACTTATTTGGCTGAATAGGCACATCCTTGGATACAAGAGTTCAATTTGTATTTAGAAAGAATGTATAAATTAATGATAATAATATAACAATAAACTTGTTAGGGGTTTGAAGGGTGCACATATAAATTGATTAATCAATAACTAGATAGAGTAAATAAATAAAAGAGGTACAAACAAGGCTCTAAACATCGGCCGATACGTCCGGTATATCGGCCGATATATCGGTTTTGAGCCCATACCAATATGATGTGATGAAAAATATCCAGTTGTATCACTTTGAGCCGATAATGGTGATATTGACTGATATTTGCCAATATATAGGCCAATACATATCAGCCCAATATCGGTTGACATATGCACTTTTTCTTTTTGTGGGTTTTGTTTGTTAACGCATCAGGTTTGGGTCCAACTATGATCGGGTATGGACCAAACTTTCTTTACTTTTTTTGTTTATGCATGTTTTTCTTATCACTTTATCTATCTTGCTAAGAGTAGGTTGTGAATTGAAAAGGTCGTCTTTTTATATTTTTGTTATTTTTATAAATCAAGTTATATATGTTTTTGTAATGGGTAATATTTTTTATATTGTGTTTTGTTTATATATCAAGTTATATGTGTTTTTGTAATTCTTATGTATATCTATTGCTTTTTGCATGTAAGTCTCTTACTCAAAGATTTAAATTTAAAATAAGGATTACATCTTTTTTTTCCTAAGTGCATCCAATTTTAGGTAAGTATTTAATGCATTGTGTGTATATCACTTAAACTTAAATATTTTCAAGCATGTGAGAACTTTATAATTACCTTTAAGTTATCAATATATATATATATATATATGTAGAATATTTGACATGGACATCCAATATGATCCTATATCCCCGATATATCGCCCCATATCCAGTATCTGATATGAAAAAACCCAAACCGATATGAACCCGATATCTGATATTTAGAACCCTGGGTACAAACAAAAAATATGCCTCAGACGTGTGAGGATGTTTTCACTCTGTTCATGAAGAACTACTTGTTTATGTTAGAATATCTTTTGCTAAATTCATATTGCAATTATTGGAATATGAAAAATATAATTACTACAAAGGTGTTTTTGAAGAAAGGGTTTGAATGATAGATTTTATAAAGTTATGAGAAATATAAATTTGGTCAACAAAAGGTTACGAGAACTGATGGTACCCTGAAATGATTTATCATTCTTAATGACAATTTCTTGTATTGAACTTGATAATGATAATGCTTCAGGATTGATGCTTTCATCCACAAATTTATTAAAGGAATACAGAATATGCATTGCATTGATTTCAAAGAGGGGATGCAACGGAAAATTCTAACATTTTACGAAAGAAATATTGTGCAAGAAGCAAGCGATCACAGAATGAGTAGAAATGAACAGCTCAAGCAATATTCATCAAATTGTATATTTCTCTTCTAAGTAAAATCACCGAAATGTCATTTGTAAAAAAAAAAAATTGAATATAACTAAGAAAATGTTCTCTCAAGGATGTAACGAGCATATTAAGTTAAGCTTCCAATAAGAACTGGGAGGGATTAAAAATCTTTATCAGGTTAAATAGTCAATGGATGCAATACTGACAGATACACTCACTGTGTCTTTACTGAGAATCCATACCTGCTCCGCTTTTACCACCTAGTAAGCATCTCTGAAGTGCAACTGAAAGTTCTGTAGACAACTCTTCACCGCCTCTGCCCTAATGCAGGAAGCATGATTTAAAAATTTCAAACATGTTAAAACCGGTAGATAATACATGATACATTGTATTTTGCATTAGGAATAAAAGTAGTTATTTTATTATATGGAAGATATAAGCATTTTTGCATCTACACATTCGAAAACTGGTTTCTAAAATTTCACCAATTGCAAAATTAAAAAGAAAAAATGGTCATCCATGTAAACAGTTATCAGCATATTCATTGTTATGTTAACACAGGCTAACAGACAACCAGTTTTCCCATATTATAAATATAGATAGCATTTTATATTAATAAAACAATTCTTTCCAAATTCTGCTAAAACAACCAACCAAAAAATCAACAAGCCAACCTCGAACACAGGAGCTGCTGTGGGACTGCAGTCAACAAAAATAGCTACTTTCCCTTTGTCAGGTTGAAGAGAACTCGGCTTCCCGAGCTCCGCCTTGACGCTAGCAATCACTTCGGTTGCACCAAGTTTAACTCGAGCCGAACCGTTCGCCTATAACAAAATTCAACAATTTCTTCAAGAAAATGGAAAGATGCCAAGAAAATATATTATTACAAAAAATGTGAGTATTTCTCACCTGAGGGATGACGCCAGTCTCGACGGAGATCGGCCGAAAGTCCCGCCTTTGACGGCCATCTGTTCGCAGGTCCTGAGCGATCCCACCGCGTATGAACTGCTTCTCCCCAATTGAGAGTCCCACCATTTCTTCACAAATGCTAAAGGAATGAGAAACCAAACCAGTTAATTTTGCAATAATAACTTTTAGTGAGTATTATTGGGGGAAAAACAGAAATAAAACTTACTACGGTGGCGGCTGAAGGCGGAGGGTCGGGGCTTAGTCGGACGCCAATCGCCGGAGGCCGATCCAGTGAGGGGGAGGAGGGAGGTAGAGTGGGGAGTTAGGGTTTTTAGTTTTATGGAATTAACGGGCTGTCGGTCTGAACCCGATATGTAAGTTAACATGTGAACCCGCTTCAAATCCGAGTGCCCAACGCCCGCCTCATGGGAGCGGATATACCCCCCCAAAAAGAATGGCGAACACACAAAAAAATTATTATAAGTGTGTTATTATTTTTTTTCACAATTTCACTCTTTGTTAAAAATCTAAAATGACCCTTTCTTTTTTCTCCCCCAGCCTCCCGTTCCCCCACCCCCGATCTCCCCCTCCCCTCCCCCTTCCCGATCGCCACCCCCCCCTCCCGCCACCAGAATCTGTGGCGGGGGGGAGGGATTAGGGGGAGGTGGAGGAGGAATCAGAGGGGAGGGAGGGAAGCCAGAGGTGGGGGAGGAAGGGGATGGTCGCCGAGGTGGGGGAGGGGAGGTTCGCCGAAGAGGAGGAGGGTCGCCAGGTGGGAGAGAGGGGAGAGGGAGTGCTTTCATCAATTTGGGGGAAGACATTTTGGGAAGAAATGAGGTGCCTTCATCAATTTGGGGAGTGCCTTCATCATTCTTTGGGGTGGAAATATCTGTTCCCCCCGCTTTTCCCAATTTTAAAATTATATGTGTCTTTATTAATTTGACTTCCAATCTATGTCATAGGGGGAGGAAAATATCACAGAATTGTTTCCTCGTACCAATTTTAAAGACTATCTTTTGGTACATCTACAGTTCATCCTTCAAATTTGATGTTATTTACTTTTAATTCTAAAGTTCTGAGCAATTAATCTACATAAGATATGTAACCAATGCATAATACAAAAAATGAAAAGGGAAAAGAGGTGTTGATCATTTGATTTTGGATTGGTAATTGGAGGAGGAGAACAAAACTCGGTTAGGGATTTTGATATTTAGAAGATGTTGTGGAGGGTAAGAGGGAGAATCTATTTGGGATATATGAGACTTACGAGAAATATAAGAATACTCTAAAAAGAAAGAAGAAGAAGAAGAAGAAGAAGAAGCAAACAAGGAGGCTAAGAATCGACCTAAGGTTTTAAGAATAAGGGACTTTAGAAGGATGAGAGAACGAGGATGAATTCGGTTGGAGATTTGAAATGTAGAAACTCAAGGAAGAAGAGAGCAAGAATGAAGACTGATTTAAGTAGAAAAGTTTGTGTTATTTCAGCAACTGTTTAAGGAATAGTTTAATTTGGTAAAACATTAAAAAATGCTCATGAAGCAGTAAACCCATCACTGACTTGGACTATAAGAAAAACTATAGAAGATATTGCCCCCTAAAGTAATTAAGGTAGCTTAAACCCTAAAATTGAAAGATTTGTCCCTCTTCACAAATATTAAATGAGAGCCAAATCAGTAGGTATATGTGTTTACTAAAGTTGGTTGAAGGCTCACATCTAGTTCGTGCTATGAAATTTTGTCCTCAATTGTTATTTATCTCCTCAGAAAACTTCATTACATTTTCAAAAATCGTCTCCCTGAATGCATGCTGTTCATCAGTCACTTTAAACCTAATTTTATCAGTTTTAAGATTTTGAACTAAATATATGAGGGATGTACAATGAGGGCGAAGTTATTAGGGAATAAAAAAGAGAACAATTTACTTACTTTTTCTATAATCGTAATTCTTCTTCTCAAAAGTTTTATTTCTCTTTCCATCTATACTTCCTTCAGCGCGTTTTTTTCCCTCCAGTTTACACACAATGTACTCTCCTAAAAAATGTTGAATAACCTTAAATATTCTTGATATTAGAATTATTTTAGATGAGAATACTTATTTAAACCGGTCCATATTACAAGATAGAGGAGTACATAACCTTTCCAATTTGTTTCTTTTTTTAGTGATAGCTTGTTGTCTGCATTAAGGAAAATATTGACTCACAACACACAATATCTTGGTAGAGCGACTTAACTCTACTAACTCAACCAATTTCCTTGTAGACCAGTACATGATACAACTCTCAATTTCTTGAAGTCCAAAATCACACAGGATGATAATTATAATTGCTTAAAAAGATGACTCAAATATTATACAGCAATAACATAAATTTATCCTTTTCAATTTTCTCTTCTGTTAATTCGTACAAAAACAAATATATACAATCATTCTCATTTTTTTCCGTGGAGCATAGGTTTTTATTGTTGTTAAGATAAACCATGGAAACATACCCCCCCCCCCTTCGTTAAAAAGTTTTCAACAAAATAAAGAGTTATAGCTCAAAAGAAAGGAGCACAACAAAATAAATTCAACAAAAAGACAAAAGGCAAAGTGCAGAAGAAGCAGAAAGTACAAAAGACCCTTCCTACACAAAGAAGCATGATCACTCCTCCTCCTCCTCTGGTGAAAACTTTTCAACCAGATTCAAAGTGCTCGGCACCCCTGAGAACTTACGACTACAATATTTATTTGTAAGACATCCCTGAATCCCTCTGCACTGACATGTTGGTCTAATGGGATCAGCCTGTTCAAGAAGAGAAATCAGCTGTAATGAGAGAAATCATTTGTAAAAACAAATCGAAATTTATTATAAAACTTCTAGTATCCCCCCCCCCCCCGCCTTAAGCCCAACATGTAAAAGTAACAATCATATCCCAAAGCACTCTATCTTTCCTAATGGTTTTCCCTCTACGCCAAGTGAATGCTGGGAAAACTTGAGCAGAATTTTAGGCATGACATGTTTCTCGGAATGCACAAGAGATGTTTAGAATGTGTTATCCTTTCACTGGGATGAATATGATATATTCACATGTTTAATTTTATTTCTTAGTGAATATGTTATTTAAGTCGAAAGTTAACCTAATACAATACCCAAATGGACCAAAAAGAGTGTAAGCTCTTCAGTCTTACATTGCAAGTGGTATGAAAAGTTGAGTTGTTTAAATATGAAAATTTGGGAGCTACGGGCGTGCCCTAAGGGTACTTAGAGTTTTCGCAATTGTTTGGTGGAATTCATGCCAACACGCGCGCGCCGTCGTCGCCACCGATTCACGGGCCGTAGGCTGCTGCACATTGCCCAGACCTTTTGGATTGGGTCATGCCCGTTATGCAACCCGTCAGCTTCAATTTTGAAGGGGCACGGGTTGCGGGTGCCGGCATGTACATGCCCGACCGAAAATGTTGCCTGATTAATCTCTAAAACTGCATATTTCATACCACATCTTCACATTTATTTAATATTAAATTCTGCTAATAACACCTCTCTTGCATGTTTCTAGGTCCATGGTGTGCAATGAAGAAGAAGACCCTAAATCACCATTTAATGGGTGATTAAAGGCCTATAATATAGCCATTGGCTTTGGAGAGCTGATTCGTCAAAACCAGGGGCCCCAAACTAGAACCCGGGACCTGAGCTGATAGGGGACAGACGCGACAGCGCGCGGTAGCAGGCGCCGCACGCGGTTAGGGCCGCGTTTTCGCGACCGCACGGGCACGGGCGCGGCCGCGCCCGTGCTTTTGGCCAGGGTTGTCCCCTGGCCCCCTTTCTCCTGGTGCCTATAAATACCCCCCTGGGGTTCTGAAGATGAGAAAATACAGAGAGTTAGGGTAGTTTCTTCTCCATGTTGTAGTTTAGGGTAGTTTAGATTAGTTGTTGTTCTTCTTCTTTTGTATTTTTTATTTTGATAGATCATGTAATAAGAAAGAGAGTGATCATAGGATAGAAGAGAAAGTTCTTGTAATGGAGGGTGACACTCTATGAAAGGTTTTTCCTTTATCTCTATTTGCTTCTTCTCTAACTCCTTTTACATGTTTAGCTAATCTTTTCTCTCATGGCAAATAACTACTAACCCTGACTAGTCTAACTTCTTACTTGATAATCTACATGAATCTAATAGCCTCTACTTGGCCTTACTTTTGCAAGAGCTATTGATGGCTCATGATGATGGATTCTAACACTCTAACACCTAACTCTCTAACAAGCTAACATCACTTTACTCCATGCTTACTCTTATTTAGTTTTGATGGTTTAAGTGTACCTTGCACTTATTTGTTGAGTTTGAATGTGAAAGTTAACATATGAGTCATGCTTTGAAAAGCTCTTGAACTAAAGACTAGTGATGGCGAATGAAAAATGTGAGGCAACTATCGCTAAGAGGTTAGCATGTTGGTGGAGTCATTAGTAGTTAGTAGCCATGAATTTTCTTTCTTTTTCACTTTGTTTAAGAAATATCAAAAATCACAAATATCTTCTTTTTTATGTTTCTCACTTCTTTGTGTTTCACCATATTTTTCTTTTCCATTCTTTATTTTCCTTTCTTTTCATTCTTTCAAACATTAAAGAACTTTTAATACACACGTAAATCAACCGGTAAAGCTTCTATCGCCTCCCGTCCTTGTGGATTCGACTCGTTTTAGCCTCTATGCTATAACGGAAGTATGGAGGAAGTCAAAGCACACACACTTTAACTCTTAATTTCAAAACGACATATTTTTGTGCACGGTTCTCCCCCGATCAAATTTTGGCGTCGTTGCCGGGGATGGGAACGGTTTAATTTCACGTTTTTGTTAACTTTTCTTCTTTATTTTTGGTGTGCAGGTTAAAGTTTTAGCATTGCAGAAGTCCACACTTGCTTTTGTGTGGTTGGGTAAATTCTTGTATATTCTTATATTCTGTTGCTAGTTTTTATTTATATTACCTTGCATTATAATAATTTAAGAATTAAATACGGAAATTGGATGTTTTAAAACGGTGTAGATATTTGAATCTAAGCACGTGTTGATTTCAATTCCAATACAAAGAGAGTAAATCACCCACGTGTTTATTCTAACTATATGCTATGCAATATGTACACCTCCGTCAAGATCATAACACAAGAACAAAATACAGTATATTGGAATAAAATTGACACGTGTCTAGATGCAAATGTCTAAACCGTTTTAAAGCATCCAATTTCCGTATTTAGTTCTTAAAATTATTACAATGCATAGGTGATATAAACAAAAAGCATAATATAATAATATACAAGAATTTACCCAACCAGACAAAAGCGAGTGTGGACTTCTGCAATGCTAAAGAATTTGACCTACACACAAAAAAAGAAGAAGAAAAGTTAACAAAAATGTGAAATTAAATCGTTCCATCCCCGGCAACGGAGCTAAAATTTGATCGGGGGAAACCGCGCATGAAAAGTGTATGTTTTGAAATCAAGAGTTAAAGTGTGTGTTTTGGCTTCCTCGATACTTCCGTTATAGCATAGAGGCTAAAACGAGTCGAATCCATAAGAACGAAAGCGATAGAAGCTTACATGATATGTTCACGTGTGTGTTAAAAGTTCTTCAATGTTTGAAAGAATGAAAAGAAAAAACAAAGAATGAAATGAGAAGTATGGTAAAACACGAAGAAGTGGGAAACATAGAAGAAATAATTTTTGTGATTTTTTAAATATATCTAAAATAAAGTAAAAAAGAGAAAGAAAAGTCATGGCTACTAACTACTAATGGCTCCACTAACATGCTAACCTCTTAGTGATAGTTGTCTCACATGTATCCTTTGCCATCACTAGTCCTTAGTTCAAGAGCATTTCAAAGCATGACCCATGCGATAACTTTCACATCTAAACTCAACACAACAAGTGCAAGCTACACTTAAACTATTAAAATTAAATAAGAGTTAGCATGGAGTAAAGTAACGTTAGCTTGTTAGAGAGTTAGGATGTCAGAGTGTTAGATCCATCATCACGAGCCATCAATGGCTCTTACAAGAGCAAGGCCAAGTAGAGGCAATTAGATTCATGTGGATTATCAAGTAAGAAGTTAGCGAGTTAGTAGTCAGTTTCCATGAGAGAAAATTAGCTAAATATGTAAAAAGAGTTAAAGAGAAGAAAGCAAAAAGAGGTAAAGAGAGAACCTTTCATAACTTGTCACCTTCTATTACAAGCACTCTTCCTTTCTACTCATGTACCACTCTCTCTCCTATTACAAGATCTACAAAAAGATGAAAAATACAAAGCGAAAGAAGAAGAACTAACCTAAATTATCCTAAACTACAACATAGAAAGAAAACTACACTACTCTTTGGATATCTCCCTGAAGAACCCACAAGGGGGGCATTTATAGGCACCAGGGGAAAGAGGACTAGGGGACAAACTCTGGCCCAAAGCGCTGGCGCGGCCGCACCAGTACGGCAGCCATAGCCGCATTTTCGCGGCTGTACTGGCACACGAAACGTGGTTGTACTAGCGCGGTGCGCACAACGCCGCCTGCTGCGCGCTGTCGCATCGGTTCCCTATCGGCTGCATGTCCTGATTTCTGGTTTTTGGCCCCTGGTTTTGACAGAATCACCTTTCTAGGTTAATGGCTATCTTTATAGGCCTTTAATCATCAATTAAATGTTCTCTTTCTCCTGCCCTGAATCTGGTTTCCCTCTCTCTTTCTCTCCAAGTTCCCTCTTTCTCTCTCTAACTTTTTCTCTCACTGGCTCTCTCTAGATCTCTTTCACTCTCTAGCTCTTTCTTTCTCTCACCAGATCTATTTCTCTCACCAGATCTCTCTCTAGATCTCTTTCTCTTTAAAGCTCTCTCTTTCTCTCTCTAGATCCCTTTTCTCTCTAACTTTTCTCTCTTTAAAAATATCTCTCCCGTGGTGAGGTTGGGTGTGGCCATGCGCGTGTGCACGAGTTTTGGAGCCAGGGATTTCGTGGATTTTCTGAAGAGATTTAGGCGAGTGTCCTTACCTCATTTTTGGTTTCCCCACTTCATCGGGTCGACGAAGTGTTTTATTTTGTATTTGATTCTATTTGTATTCATTCGCATGTATACTGGTATTTGTATATGGCTGAGTGTCTAGGATTGCATGTATAGCGTATCTGTGACGAATGCTTGTACTAGTATAGTTTCATTCCTGTACATATCCTATGCTTGTGATGTGTTATATTACTACTTTAATACCTTGCATGGCCGACCCTTCGTGGTCTTTTAGCCTCCGGACTTTACACTCAGCCTCCGAACTTCACCACTCTATGGTACCTAGTTTTTATCGTGTTTATATGTGTGCATGTGTGGTACTAACGGTGTAATACCCGTTTCCAGAATACGTACTTAGTTGCGTATTCAGCTTTTCGATCGTATTTTTTGATTTACTTCCTGTATTTGACCGATTTCAATTTCAAATATCATTTTCTAATATATTAGATTTTATATGATTTTCTGGATTTTCCTGATTAAAATGAATTTCTTCAAAACGGTGTCGACCAGTGTCACTGATCGATTCCCGAATTTTTATTTTCCAAACAGTTAGGAATTTCTAGAAAGTCCTTTAGGCTTTATTTCTTAGAATCCTGTTTTCTATCTAAATACTTTTTCTGAGAATTTTATGAATTTATGAAAATTCTAACGGAGTCGGTAGATAACTGATTCCGGGATTTTTAGTTTTAAAACTATAAAGTATTCCTTAAAAGGATTTCACTATTAGTCTTCATATATTATTATTGATTTTTGGTGAAATTTTCGAGTCGTTCCGAGATACTTGAAATTCGGACGATTTCGGTATTTTCCTAAATGTTTTCCGCATCTTAGACTTAAACCCAGGAACCTGTGTTTCCGATATTTTCATTTTTGGAGATCAAGAAAATATCTCCATTTATCAAATTCTTTTCCTTTTTCCTTTTCTCTATTTTTCTTTCCTTCTTTCCTTCCACCAAATTCCCAAAATATCTTCTCCCAAAATATCTTCCCAAAATATCAAACAAATTCCACACCCTTCCTCATTAATGCCCTCTTTCTCTCTCTCTCCCATGGCCGGCCAAGTGGCCAAGAAGAGGGACACCCATCCCCTCTCCTATTTTGCAATAAACCCCCTCACATTTACATTATTTACATCTCCTTTACAAAAATCAAATCCTATATAAGTTTTCCTTTACATTCTTTTACTCTTTTTCACTTCACCAAGAAAATAGCCTTCACCATTTCCTTCTCCATCTCAACCCTAACTCCAAAGCTCACCTAGGTTTTCATCTCCATCTCAAGCAACCATCACTACCTTGGATTTGGATCGCATCTCTCTCTTCGTCGGAAGTATCGCCAAGGATCGAGTTGGTGATAGCCGTCGACAACGATCCGTTCGAACTTGTATAAGCTTCACATAACCGTTCGAAGTGAGTATATTTACTCACCAAGACTTGTAAACCCCTTTGTATACATGTGTTGACAAATAAGTACACTTGTGCCATAAAAATCCCATTTTTAGACCATCAAGAACAACCACCAGAAAATCTGTTCTGTTACTGTTTTTCCCACGATTAGTCGACTTAACCTAGGGACCAGTCGACTAACCCACCTTAGTTGAAACTTAACCTTTTCTGATTTCACAGTTTTAGTCGACTAAGCCATATTACCAGTCGACTAGACCCCCCTAGTCGACTATATTTTTAACCTAGACGACTAATCTTTCCCTGAACCAGAAAACCCAACTCTCGGTTCCAGTCGACTCATCCAAAATATTAGTCGACTTAGGACCCCTAGTCGACTACCCATTCCTCCCTAGTCGACTCCTGTTTTCCTGAAATAAAACATCAATTCTCTGTATCACAGACTTAGTCGACTTAAGTATCCGTTAGTTGACTAGTAGTTCCCTGTTAGTCGACTACCCTTACAACCCTAGTCGACTAACTTTTCCTGAAACAGAATTACAACTCTCTGGAACCCAGTTTTAGTCGACTCATCTAGACTGTTAGTCGACTTAAGACCCCTATTAGTCGACTAATCCTTCCACCTAGTCGACTAATTCTGAATGTCTGACTTAGCTGATTTCCTATTTGAATTTGGATTTTATCTTTGATACATGTGTAACATATTATTCCTGTTTATACTTCATGACTGGTATTACATGACATGTTACTTGATGGATCTCACCACTTGTTACTTCATGACTTGTTATTACATATTCTCGTTTCATGACTCGTTAAATAGTGAATATCACCTTTTATCATGCTATCTCTTAAACCAAGCATGATGCACTTGACTTTTGTATAAAATGGACCAACTTACACATGGGTCGGGGGAAACAAGCGGATATCGATATGTGTTCGTGTTTACAGTGGCATTAGGTATATTGTACAATTATATTTCCGGTCTGACCTGAGGGCCTCCAGGGGACCGAGGGAGTGCTTGCTCCCTCTTCCTGATACAGTCATGACAAAGGGCATACATAAGTCCCTCCTGATAGGCCTTGCGGCTGGTTCCGTCATCAAGCAACGGAACACCCTGGACCGTGGTCCCGGGCATGCACGGGACCCACTGTAAACATAGTTCGTCGATACAACCGCTGTTTCCAATAACAACCTTGCTTTACTAGGATATGGATCTATGTGCTCTGGGACGCTGGGTCACATAGTTAGATATCACAGTAAGACAAGTAATAATAATAAGACGTTAACTGTAGATTCATTGTATTAGGATTTTATCTCTTCATGTTTTTCGTACTTGTTAGTTGATATTCCTTATAACTGTTTCATCTTTCCTTATTTATGTCCCTTAGCCACTTGGCTATAGTTTGTTTATTGTTATATGTCTTGACTCCTTGGATTTGCACATTCAGATTCTGAGGCTTGGAACGAAGTGGAGCCATCCACAGAGGACCAAGCTTACCTTAGTGAGCAGGCGAATTAGTTCCAGTCCCCTCGTGCCAGACTTACCTTTTGACTCACGAGATCTTCTTTCTACTTGTGAGCTTTTTGGTATACATACTTGTATATATTTCTTTTGGACTTGGTTATGATGTAATACACATGTAATGTGTAATACTTTATAATATCCTGTGATAACTTTGTATGTGTACTTCTTGTGTTGGCACATGTACGATTACCACGCTTTGTCGTACTCTGATCCTTGTTGTACTTTTATGCTTAGCGTATATACGTGAGGGCATTTTCTGACCTACGTATATACGTCGCAGTGACGTCCCCGTATCCGTGGAATCGGGGCGTTACAGGTTGGTATCAGAGCTTAGGCTCTCAAACCTAAAGTACAATCAAGCAGCAAATTACTGAAATTTGCTAATGCCAACTACAATATACAAAGTTATTAAGTTCTTCTTGATTCCTTCCTCGATTCATTCCCTTGTATCCTAAACTCCTTCCAATTGTTTTCAAATTCCAGTTTTCTATTCCTAACTCGGTATGGAGCGAAGGACGGGCCGTAACCACTCGGGGCAAGCGTCGAATGGACCCACGGGAGAGAATGTGGATATTTTGAGGGTCATTCAGACCATGATGGAGAACCAGCAGCAGCAGACGGAGCTTCTCCGACAAGAGTTGACAGCTCCAAAAGAGCAGAGGCCGGGGAACATTTCAGATTTCAGAAGGTTGCAGCCAGCCATATTCACGGGTGAAGAGAAACCCTGGATGCTGAACAATGGCTGACAGACACCACAGATCTGCTGAATGCAGCCAGGGTACCAAAGGAGAACCAAGTTGAGGTCGCCAAGATTCAGTTGAAAGATGTAGCCAGAACTTGGTGGCTCGCAGAGGAGGCCCATACAGAGCAGCAAAGGTTCAGGCAAGGCAACCATTCAGACCAGCTCCTTACCAGATGGTTCGACCAGGTCCTATCTGCAACTTTTGCCAGAAACCAGGTCATTCTCAGCAGAATTGCCGTAGGGCAAATGGATTGTGTTTGGTGTGTGGGTCCCGAGACCATGCAGTAGAGACCTGTCCACACAGGAGAATTGGGTTTGCCAACCAAGCTTTGCCGGCACCTCAAGGACCGAATGGACAGAGGGCACTTCCAGGGCCACTTGGGCAGAGGAATCAGGGACCAGTGATGAGGAGAGCTCTTCCCCTTCCTCCACAGCAGGTTGTTCGCCCAGTCCAGAGAGGAGCTAGGACTGCAGCAGGGCGTGGTAGGGGTCAAGCATATAATTTGACAGCAGAGGAGGCTGAGGCTTCAGAGGAGGTGATAACAGGTAACATCAGAGTTCATTCGAAACTTGTTCTCGCTCTCTTCGATTCAGGTGCATCCCATTGTTATATCTCAGACCATTTTGTGGCTTTGCATTCTATACCTGTTAGATCTTTAGACCACAAATGGGAGATTAGTACAGGGAATGGGGTAGTCATATCTTCTAGAGTCTGTACTGATTGTCCGGTAGAACTTTGTGATAAGACCTTGGCCATAGATATGCTCGTACTAGATACCAAAGGGTACGACGTAATCTTAGGCATGACCTGGCTCAGTCAGTACCATGCAGTTATTGATTGTAGGGAGAAGAAGATTAATTTCAGAATCCCTCATCAACCGGAGTTCCAATTTAGTGGAGAAGTGAAGTCTACCAAGGGAAAGACTCAGATGACTACTTCGGAGGTTCAGAAGCAGAAGGTACCGGTGTGGGATGAATTCCCAGGAGTGTTTGCTGAGATCTCAGGACTGCCACCTGACAGGGTGATCGAGTTCTCCATTGACACAGTTCCAGGAGCAGCTCCTATATCCAAGGCTCCGTACAGGATGGCACCGACAGAGTTAGAGATTCTGAAGAAGCAACTGCAGGAATACTCAGACAAAGGATTGATTAGACCAAGTACTTCACCATGGGGAGCTCCAGTACTATTGGCGAACAAGAAAGATGGTGGTAAGAGACTTTGTATTGATTATAGGGAATTGAACAAGGTAACCATCAAGAATAAGTATCCCTTGCCCAGGATTGATGATCTGTTTGATCAGCTTCATGGAGCCCGTGTATTCTCTAAATTGGATTTACAATCGGGTTACCATTAGCTGAGGGTGAAGAAAGAGGATATCCAGAAGACGGCATTCAGGACCCGTTATGGCCACTATGAGTTTCTAGTTATGCCTTTCGGAGTCACCAATGCCCCTTCAGTTTTCATGGATTTGATGAACCGAGTGTTCTCGCCCTATCTGGATCAGTTCGTTGTTGTTTTCATAGATGACATTTTGATCTATTCAAAGAACAATAGGGAGCATGCAGAACACTTGAGGATTGTGTTGCAGACTCTCCAGCAGGAGCAGCTTCATGCCAAGAGGAGCGAGTGTGAGTTCTGGTTGGACAGCATAGCCTTCCTTGGACACATGGTTTCAGCAGAAGGAATTTCAGTCGACCCCAGTAAAGTCCAGGCAGTGAAGGATTGGCCTATTCCCAGGACGGTAACTGAGATTAAGAGTTTTCTTGGGCTAGCCGGATATTACAGACGCTTTGTCCAGGATTTCTCTAGGATTGCAGCCCCGTTGACCAAGCTCACCAGGAAAGGAGAGAAGTATTTATGGACAGAGGGGTGTACCGCAGCATTTGAGCAATTGAAGCAGAGGCTCATTTCAGCTCCAATCTTGAAGACTCCCTCAGGGAGAGGAGGGATGGTCATATTCAGTGATGCATCAGGAAAAGGCCTGGGATGTGTACTTATGCAACATGATCATGTCATAGCATATGCATCTAGGCAACTGAAGACTCATGAGCGGAATTACCCAACTCATGACTTGGAGCTAGCAGCTGTTATCTTTGCCTTGAAGATTTGGAGGCATTATCTTCTGGGAGACAAAGTGTTGATATACACGGATCACAAGAGTCTCAAGTATATCTTCTCACAGAAAGAGTTGAACATGAGGCAGAGGAGATGGCTTGAACTGATGGCGGACTATGATATTGACTTGCAATATCATCCAGGCAAGGTCAATACAGTTCCAGATGCACTGAGCAGGATGCCAGAGAATAGAGTGCTTGTCCAGCTTACTCAGCAGAAGGAGTTGATTCAAGACATCATCAGATTGGACTTGATGTTGGTACAAGGAGGTGATAAGGCAGGACAGTTCATGACCTTACAGATTCAGTCAGCATTGATAGATGAGATCAAGGAAGCTCAAAAGGAAGATCCCAGATTACTGAAATTCAGAGCTCAGGTAGAGGCTGGATTGAGGACTAATATCTGTATTCATCCAGATGGTGCATTATATTTTGGAGGCAGACTTTGTGTTCCCCAAGGAGAAGTTCGACAGAAGATCCTAGCAGAAGCTCACAGTTCAGCCTATTCCATACACCCAGGGGGAACCAAGATGTATCAGGACATCAAGAAGCAGTTTTGGTGGAATGCTATGAAGAGGGAGATAGCTCAGTTTGTAGCCAAATGCTTGGTCTGCCAGCAGATAAAGATAGAGCATCAGAGATCAGTCGGACTTCTACAACCTTTACCGATACCTGAGTGGAGTGGGAGCACATCACCATGGACTTTGTCACGACATTACCTCGCAGTCCTAAAGGTAATAATGCTGTGTGGGTAATCATTGATCGTCTCACCAAGTCAGCTCACTTCATACCATTTCGGGTAGGTCAGACAACAGAGGTTCTGGCAGACAAGTACATGAAGGAGATAGTTCGTCTACATGGAGTTCCTGTTAGTATTGTATCAGATAGAGACACCAAATTCAGATCTCATTTCTGGGAGAGTCTCCAAGAGAGTCTGGGAACTCGTCTGAAATTCAGTACATCATATCATCCTCAGACAGACGGACAATCTGAAAGGACTATCCAGATCCTTGAAGATATGCTGAGGGCCTGCATGATTGAGTTTAAGGGATCTTGGGAAGATCATCTTCACTTGGCTGAGTTTTCTTATAACAACAGTTATCAGGCAAGTATCAAGATGGCACCTTTTGAGGCACTGTATGGAAGAAAGTGCAGATCACCGATTTGTTGGGATGAAGTCGGTGAGAGGAGACTATTGGGGCCAGAGATCCTGATTCAGACAACAGAGAAAGTCAGAGTCATCAGAGATCGCCTCAGGGCAGCTCAGAGTCGGCAGAAGAGTTGGGCAGATTCGCAGAGAAGGCCATTGGAGTTCCAGGCAGGAGATCATGTGTTCTTGAAGATATCACCTACCAAGGGAGTAATCCGGTTCGTCTTCGTGGAAAGCTGAGTCCGAGATATATCGGCCCATTCGAGATTTTGGAGCGAGTGGGAGATGTGTCTTACAGATTGGCCTTACCTCCATCTTTGGACGGAGTGCACAATGTTTTCCACGTATCTCAGTTGAGGAAGTATGTCAAGGATGATAGTCATATTTTGGATCATTCCGAACTGGAACTGCAGCCAGATTTATCATATCAGGAGCAGCCGATGGCCATTCTAGATAGAAGTGTGAAGACACTGAAGAACAAGGCTATACCCTTAGTGTTGGTGTCTTGGAACAGGCATGCGCCAGGAGAGGCCACTTGGGAACGAGAGGACGTTATCCGTGAGCGCTATCCTCAACTCTTCACATCTTGATTGGTAAGACTCTTTCCTTCTATTCTTCTCTACAGTTATCTTCCATCTTATCCTTCTCTATCTGTTACTTTTCCTGTTACCTTTCACCTTATGAAATTTCGAGGACGAAATTTTTGTAAGGTGGATGGATTGTAATACCCCGTTTCCAGAATACGTACTTAGTTGCGTATTCAGCTTTTCGATCGTATTTTTTGATTTACTTCCTGTATTTGACCGATTTCAATTTCAAATATCATTTTCTAATATATTAGATTTTATATGATTTTCTGGATTTTTCCTGAATTAAAATGAATTTCTTCAAAACCGGTGTCGACCAGTGTCACTGATCGATTCCCGAATTTTTATTTTCCAAACAGTTAGGAATTTCTAGAAAGTCCTTTAGGCTTTATTTCTTAGAATCCTGTTTTCTATCTAAATACTTTTTCTGAGAATTTTATGAATTTATGAAAATTCTAACGGAGTCGGTAGATAACTGATTCCGGGATTTTTAGTTTTAAAACTATAAAGTATTCCTTAAAAAGGATTTCACTATTAGTCTTCATATATTATTATTGATTTTTGGTGAAATTTTCGAGTCGTTCCGAGATACTTGAAATTCGGACGATTTCGGTATTTTCCGAAATGTTTTCCGCATCTTAGACTTAAACCCAGGAACCTGTGTTTCCGATATTTTCATTTTTGGAGATCAAGAAAATATCTCCATTTATCAAATTCTTTTCCTTTTTCCTTTTCTCTATTTTTCTTTCCTTCTTTCCTTCCACCAAATTCCCAAAATATCTTCTCCCAAAATATCTTCCCAAAATATCAAACAAATTCCACACCCTTCCTCATTAATGCCCTCTTTCTCTCTCTCTCCCATGGCCGGCCAAGTGGCCAAGAAGAGGGACACCCATCCCCTCTCCTATTTTGCAATAAAACCCTCACATTTACATTATTTACATCTCCTTTACAAAAATCAAATCCTATATAAGTTTTCCTTTACATTCTTTTACTCTTTTTCACTTCACCAAGAAAATAGCCTTCACCATTTCCTTCTCCATCTCAAACCCTAACTCCAAAGCTCACCTAGGTTTTCATCTCCATCTCAAGCAACCATCACTACCTTGGATTTGGATCGCATCTCTCTCTTCGTCGGAAGTATCGCCAAGGATCGAGTTGGTGATAGCCGTCGACAACGATCCGTTCGAACTTGTATAAGCTTCACATAACCGTTCGAAGTGAGTATATTTACTCACCAAGACTTGTAAACCCTTTGTATACATGTGTTGACAATAATGTACACTTGTGCCATAAAAATCCCATTTTTAGACCATCAAGAACAACCACCAGAAAATCTGTTCTGTTACTGTTTTTCCCACGATTAGTCGACTTAACCTAGGGACCAGTCGACTAACCCACCTTAGTTGAAACTTAACCTTTTCTGATTTCACAGTTTTAGTCGACTAAGCCATATTACCAGTCGACTAGACCCCCCTAGTCGACTATATTTTTAACCTAGACGACTAATCTTTCCCTGAACCAGAAAACCCAACTCTCGGTTCCAGTCGACTCATCCAAAATATTAGTCGACTTAGGACCCCTAGTCGACTACCCATTCCTCCCTAGTCGACTCCTGTTTTCCTGAAATAAAACATCAATTCTCTGTATCACAGACTTAGTCGACTTAAGTATCCGTTAGTTGACTAGTAGTTCCCTGTTAGTCGACTACCCTTACAACCCTAGTCGACTAACTTTTCCTGAAACAGAATTACAACTCTCTGGAACCCAGTTTTAGTCGACTCATCTAGACTGTTAGTCGACTTAAGACCCCTATTAGTCGACTAATCCTTCCACCTAGTCGACTAATTCTGAATGTCTGACTTAGCTGATTTTCTATTTGAATTTGGATTTTATCTTTGATACATGTGTAACATATTATTCCTGTTTATACTTCATGACTGGTATTACATGACATGTTACTTGATGGATCTCACCACTTGTTACTTCATGACTTGTTATTACATATTCTCGTTTCATGACTCGTTAAATAGTGAATATCACCTTTTATCATGCTATCTCTTAAACCAAGCATGATGCACTTGACTTTTGTATAAAATGGACCAACTTACACATGGGTCGGGGGAAACAAGCGGATATCGATATGTGTTCGTGTTTACAGTGGCATTAGGTATATTGTACAATTATATTTCCGGTCTGACCTGAGGGCCTCCAGGGGACCGAGGGGAGTGCTTGCTCCCTCTTCCTGATACAGTCATGACAAAGGGCATACATAAGTCCCTCCTGATAGGCCTTGCGGCTGGTTCCGTCATCAAGCAACGGAACACCCTGGACCGTGGTCCCGGGCATGCACGGGACCCACTGTAAACATAGTTCGTCGATACAACCGCTGTTTCCAATAACAACCTTGCTTTACTAGGATATGGATCTATGTGCTCTGGGACGCTGGGTCACATAGTTAGATATCACAGTAAGACAAGTAATAATAATAAGACGTTAACTGTAGATTCATTGTATTAGGATTTTATCTCTTCATGTTTTTCGTACTTGTTAGTTGATATTCCTTATAACTGTTTCATCTTTCCTTATTTATGTCCCTTAGCCACTTGGCTATAGTTTGTTTATTGTTATATGTCTTGACTCCTTGGATTTGCACATTCAGATTCTGAGGCTTGGAACGAAGTGGAGCCATCCACAGAGGACCAAGCTTACCTTAGTGAGCAGGCGGATTAGTTCCAGTCCCCTCGTGCCAGACTTACCTTTTGACTCACGAGATCTTCTTTCTACTTGTGAGCTTTTTGGTATACATACTTGTATATATTTCTTTTGGACTTGGTTATGATGTAATACACATGTAATGTGTAATACTTTATAATATCCTGTGATAACTTTGTATGTGTACTTCTTGTGTTGGCACATGTACGATTACCACGCTTTGTCGTACTCTGATCCTTGTTGTACTTTTATGCTTAGCGTATATACGTGAGGGCATTTTCTGACCTACGTATATACGTCGCAGTGACGTCCCCGTATCCGTGGAATCGGGGCGTTACAAACGGTGCGGGTACCCTTTACCGACTCTAGGTTTCTGCCCACTCCCTAAATTGCTACCTAATAGGTGTTAGGCCTAGCACCCTTACGGGTTTCGTGGTAGCTATCGAGAGTGCACTTAGACCCCGGGCGTACTCTAGCCTTCGGGCTCTCCCCTAATCCTTCGAAAAAGCAGTGCGCTTAGACTGTTAGGTCTCTCATACTCCGCCTGATAGGCATTCTTGTAGGCTGTCCAAAAATCACCAAGGTCAAGTCATCTGATGCGAACCTCACTTCAACGCGAAGGTCGCGTTTTAAACTGAAACGCAGACCTCGCGTCCAGAGAGGCATGAAGACTTCAGATGAGGGCATGAGTAAACCCGTGTTCAATGCGGGTCTGAGCAATTTTACGTCCCAACCAACTTGAGTCTGAGTAACTCCGCGTTCCATGTCAAGCACGAGTCTGAGCAACTTGGCGCTTCACTTCATACGTGAGTTTGAGAAACCCTGTGTCTCACTTCAAGCACAGATCTAAGCAATTTAGCGCTCTACTTCAGACGTAGGTCTAAGAAACCCTGCGTCTCACTTCAAACACAAGTTTGAGCAACTCTGCATTCTGAGACGCCTACGTCTACAACAAGCAACGCGAGGTCCGCGTCCAGTGCGAGACCCCGTTTCTGTTATAACTAACTCCTATTACTAGGTCAATTGACTCCCCACGTAATGGGGGAGTTAATCCCCATTATGGAGGGATTTTAGGGTACGACAATCCCCTGTGACTCTCTATAAATAGCCTGAGTTGCTATGAAGGGAGCGGATGGCTTCTTTGGAATCAAGGAAACTTCTTTGAATCTAGGCTCTTTTGAATCCAAAGAGAGTACTTTTGGAGAAAAGGAGTAATCAGTAGAGTCTAAATACTTTGCATGTTAAAAACAGAGATCCTCTCTGATTAGTCTTCGAGAGCATTCTAAAGAGAAGCTAGACAGTCGGCTGGCCAATGAAGAACAAGAATCACTCTCCACTGCCACTTAAAGAACCCAGCTTTAAACAAAGGGGAGAACCGAGTCTTCTTCCTTCTTTTATAATCGGAATCGTTCCGCTATAATTTTTAGCCACTCAAAGAAATCTTACACCGACCAAGGCATTTTTCCAACCAACAAAAGATGGTGACTCCGCTGAGGACTTCCTTCTCTACTGACGAGAATGCTGTAGTGCAAGCTGATGCCCGGCTCCTCGAAAAGATGATAGAATCTCTCATCATTGAATTTGACCAAAGAAAGTTTGAGGAGTTCCTTTCCTCAAGTTCTGCCAGCCCCAAGGCATTGCAGCAATACCGCAAAGTCTCTTCTGAGACTCGCTCTCGAATCTTTTCAGAAATTACTCCTAAAGTGACTTGCACCACTGCTCACAACGCAGAGGGTACCACTTCTCGTGTAGCCCATGCTGCCCGCGTCAACGTCTCTTAGGAGACTTGCAAGGTGAAAGCAGCGGCGCACTAGCAAAGCGACGGTAAAGATCAATTCCGCCATCCTTCTCCTCTCCAACCCTGCAATTCCAGGTTGTCAGGGGCCCTACAATCTATACAGCTTAACCGAAATGCTGAACATTGACGAAGATATTGCGCTCATCAACAATAGCTCGAATATGCTGCAGAAGCAATCTATTTTGCAGACTCAGAATGCGAGGTTCCTAACCGCGTTCTCTTAAGCAAGGCGAGGACCGTGTTTTCATCCCAGAACGCGAGTCTCACGTTCTTCAACAATGTGAGGTCCGCTCAAACACGAGACACACATTTCAACGTCTCCAAAATGTGAGGTCCGCTCTCTGCCTGTCACAGGGCGCGAGGTTCGCGTTTCAATAAAATGCAATGCCCGCGTTTCAACTCAACGTGTGGTCCACGTTTCAACAAGGAAACGCGAAACTCGCATCCAACCAAAAAGCCCTCACCTCCAAGGGTTCGAGGCTAGCACCTCCGATGTCCCCTCAACGGACCTGAGGGACTACCTGACAAGGAAGAGGAGCATCCATCAAATCACCCCTCGATGCCACTACGAGCAACTAATCTCGGCAGTACTCTCTGACTGCCATTTCGGCTTTCAGACAAATAAACCTTCGATTTTTAGTCGATCGTCAGCAGCTTCGGGTTCAGCCAAAAGACGATTATCCTGAACGAAGGAATCATTTTCCGACATTGAGTACCCAGAAGTGACTGCAAATATGGTGGGGCTGAGTTCCACACCAAGCAAGTCCAAGGGAAAGCAACCGGCTGTTAGCTCAGAGGAGTCGGATGTTGATCAATCTCCAAGTTTGAAGAATCTTCTTATCGAACCTGAAGGGATCTACTGACACACTCGGACCCGCATGGGAGCAATTGCCTCAGTTGATTACAATCATTAGCCAGGGGAATTGAGGTGAATGATGAGACTCTGCCATCATCAAATCTCAGTATTTGAATTTCAGTTCGGGGATAACCGCCTTCTCTTACATGGCAGGAACTCCCGAGGAGATGGCCAAGCAATTTAAAGAGCAGGCCCAAGTTCAATGGGAGCAATTCGATTGATTCAAGCTCAGCAAGAATCTATCGACACCCTTAAGCAGATGCTTTCACAACTGCTTAAGTCGAAGGCCAAGACTCTTTCCAAGAAGTCCATGGGCAAACAGAAGGAAGGGAGAGCTCATCCTCTACAAACACCGAGAATGAAGAGCGTTCCGACTCTGAGCCACCCACGTCTTCGTCTGAAGAGGAGGATAACTCATAGCACGGGAGCACTCATTCCAAAAGGGTGACATATTGGAGTAACGCCTTGAGACCCTCGCCAATTGAGATAGACTCCAAGAAGTGGGGATAGTTCAACCCTATCCAGCAGAGTGGGATACTGCTCCCTACCCTCCCAAATTCAAAGCACCGACCCTTTACATTTTTGACGATAGAGGGTCACCGAACCAAACACATATACTACTTCAATTCCCTAACTGGGAATGTAGTATCAAATGATGTCATTTTGGCTCTTTTATTTATTGACACTCTTAAGGGAGTCACGTTTGAATGGTTCATGAAACTTCCTGCTGGCTCAATTAAACATGGGACAACCTCGAGAAGTTGTTTCTGGCTCATTTCTTTGAAGACGATTTAGTCACATTCCAACGTCTCCAAAATGTGAGGTCCGCGCTCTGCCTGTCACAGGGCGCGAGGTTCGCGTTTCAATAAAATGCGATGCCCGCGTTTCAACTCAATGTGTGGTCCGCATTTCAACAAGGAAACACAAAACTCGCATCCAACCAAAAAGCCCTCGCCTCCAAGGGTTCGAGGCTAGCACCTCTGATGTCCCCTCAACGGACCTGAGGGACTACCTGACAAGGAAGAGGAGCATCCATCAAATCGTCCCTCGATGCCACTACGAACAACTAATCTTGGCAGTACTCTCTGACTGCCATTTCGGCTTTCAGACAAATAAACCTTCAGTTTTTAGCCGATCGTTAGCGGCTTCGGGTTCAGCCAAAAGACGATTATCCCGAACGAAGGAATCATTTTCCGACATTGAGTACCCAGAAGTGACTGCAAATATGGTGGGGCCGAGTTTCACACTAAGCAAGTCTAAGGGAAAGCAACCGGTTGTTAGCTCAGAGGAGTCGGATGCTGATCAATCCCAGGTTTGAAGAATCTTCTTATCGAACCTGAAGGGGTCTACTGACACACTTGGACCCGCATGGGAGCAATTGCCCCAGTTGATTACAATCATTGGCCAGGGGAATTGAGGTGAATGATGAGACTCTGCCATCATCAAATCCCAGTATTTGAATTTCAGTTCGGGGACAACCGCCTTCTCTTACATGGCAGGAACTCCCGAGGAGATGGCCAAGCGATTTAAAGAGCGGACCCAAGTTTAATGGGAGCAATTCGATTGATTCAAGCTCAGCAAGAATCTATCGACACCCTTAAGCAGATGCTTTCACAACTGCTTAAGTCGAAGGCCAAGACTCCTTCCAAGAAGTCCATGGGCAAACAGAAGGAAGGGGAGATCTCATCCTCTACAAACACCGAGAATGGAGAGCGTTCTGACTCTGAGCCACCCACGTCTTCATCTGAAGAGGAGGATAACTCATAGCACGGGAGCACTCATTCCAAAAGGATGACACATTGGAGTAACGCCTTGAGGCCCTCGCCAATTGAGATAGACTCCAAGAAGTGGGGATAGTTCAACCCTATCCAGCAGAGTGGGATACTGCTCCCTACCCTCCCAAATTCAAGGCACCGACCCTTTACATTTTTGACGATAGAGGGTCACCGAACCAACACATATATTACTTCAATTCCCAAACTGGGAATGTATTATCGAATGATGTCATTTTGGCTCGTTTATTCATCGGCACTCTTAAGGGAGTCACGTTTGAATGGTTCATGAAACTTCCTACTGGCTCAATTAAAATACAGGACAACTCGAGAAGTTGTTTCTGGCTCATTTCTTTGAAGACGATTTAGAGATCTCGATGCCGACTTGCCTTGCAGCCAAGTAGAAGAAAGAGAGTTCATCAAAACTTTCATCGAGAGATTTCAGAGCATGGCACTATATTGTCCTAGCGGCATGACCCAATCCACACTGGTGAAGACGTGCCGTCATAATCTGCAAACTTTCCTACTCGCTCAGATGGGAGTGACGAAATTTTGCACTTGGAATCAGTTGGTGCTATAAGGCGAACAAGCAGAAGAGATCATTGCCCGGGTCAGAGCTGAAGAAAAAGACAGCAAGCCGATACCCGACAAGTCAATGCGACATACACCAGAGTCATCTTCTCAGCTAAGAATAAGAGATACTCTAGTAATGGAAGTCAAATCACCTTCGAAGACCCAGTCTGTTAGAAAAGGCATGGCTCTCAGCGAACCACGTGCTGATAAGTCATATTCCTTCAAGAATGAGCACGTGGTCTCTTTGTTTAAGTTACTCTAAAAGAATAACAGACTTAAACTTCTAGAGATCAGATGCCCTGAAGAGGTGGGGAGATAGATGATCCCAACTATTGTTTATATCACAGGATGCTGGGACACCTTATCAAGAACTACTACATCTTTAAAGATGTCCTTCAGGTCCTGATCGATGTAGAGGTATTGAAACTTCGCACAGAACAGAAGAAGGTGACCGCCAACATGACAGCTACGTTACCGATTTAATTTGGACGAAATCTTCCACTAGCACAAACCGTGGTACTTCTCATCACGAAAGGAGAACTTAGAGTGATCAATATTGATCCTCACAACCAGAGGGAGAAGGACTTATTCCAGTCCCTACACCTTAAGGAGAAACGATGTGGGTCCATCCTGACATTATCGAAAGCCAGTAGTGGACGACTGTTATAGGCAGAAAGTCCAAAGGCAAGACTAAAACATCCTCCCACAATGTGTGAGCATCTCTATAAGAGAAATCGAGAAAGATGTCGCTTCCCTTACTAGTTCGGGGGACGAGGAGTCCGCCCTTGTTGCTAACACGGGTAAACCTCCGGCATCAAAGACTCGATCTGACAAGCAGTACCTGAACTAGTTGTTTTCCATTGATTTTGTAAAAAGGGGAAAACTTGCAAAAAAGTATCGAGGAGCAAAATTACAAGTAATTCTTTACAGGAAGAAGATTACAATTAGATCTCCTCTGAGATTTCTGGGAAAGTGTGCCGGTAGGAATATGATTAGCGCGCGATCACTTTATCCCTTTGATGATGCGATCGATCAGACAATCGGACTGTTGCCTGATGGGATTCCCTTCTCACCTGGTTCGGGGAATCAGAGAACAGAAAGTCGATAGAGTTCTCTTGTTACTTCTCGAGCTGCCTCCGCTTGGGAATTTCTTCTCGCCTGGTTTCGAAAATTCCTTGAGAGGAAGGAAGATCTTAGGGTATTAGCACCCTGATTAGAGAAGTAATTCTCTGAATTCTTGGAAGCAAGAGAGTAAATCTCTGTCTTTAGTCCTCTTCTCCTCTTTTTTTAGCCTTCTCCCCTTTCTTCCTCTCGCCCCTGGTGGGCTATTTATATGGAGGAGTAGGGGTATAATCGTCCTGAAAATTTAGAAACTTAATCTGTTTTACATCTGGAAAGTAGCCTCACCGCGAGGCTAGAGACAGCTTTTGTGAAGCTAGGAATAGCAAGTAATGCTAGTCTCTTGATCCGCTCTGCTAAATGAGGGATGCGCCCTTGATTCTTTCTAAATAACTGAAAGATTTCTTATGATCTTCCCACTTAATTGGGAGAGTCAAAAGATCATGGCAAATAACTGTCAAATTTGATCTCAATTAGATTTGATCTCATCTAGATTTGATCTCATCTAGAGATTTGATTGGTCAAAGGTGACCATAAAAGACCCGCAGCGAAGTCGTTGCGTTGAGCTCATGGCGGAGCTGGGAGAAGCATCTGGCGAAGTTACAAGAAAGCTCTTCAGCGGGGCTGGATAACTGCGTGGCAAAGCTACCAATTATCCTTTTGCGCAGCTGCCTGGGGTTTCGAGAGTTAACTGAGCATTTCTGTGCGAAGTTGTAAGTTAGCTCACAGCGAGGCTGTGAAAGAGCTTCCTGCGAAGCTAAGCAACTTTGGCTTCTTACGCGAGACTCATCTCGTAGGCTCGTGCGAGACTAAGTGTAGTGTCTCTAGACCTGTCTGAGCCTTCTCACGAGCTTTTTCTTGGCTTACTATCTACTTCACTGGATCAATAGAGTCCAAGTTGTTTGATAGTCCCTTTGAGATGGCTAAAGAACTGGTCGTCAGCTTGTCTGCCGCTTGTCTTTTGTAGAGGTCAACAAGTTAGATATTGTTCAGGCCAGTTAAGAATCTCGTCTTTTTTAGAGCGTCAACATGACCCCCTTCAAAGTTTTCGGGAGTCTGCAATGGAATGGTTCAGACTCCGAAATACTTTAAACTGCTTTGATTGATGATATGCAAAATACAAACGTCGCCATAGTGGTTGAGTTCAGCTCCACTTTCAATCCTGCTTCCGAATTGGAATAAGTTCGCTGAGGAACCGCGTAGATTCGCGATTCTGGGTAGCTTTGCGTCTGGATAGCTTCACGTTAACTCGTGTTCGGAACGATGTTCCTTTCCCGAGGCTAACTGCTTTTCGGCCAGTTACGAGAGGGATTGCTCCCTTTTCCGAGGTTAGAATAAACTCTCTTACTTTTAACGAGGGAGATTGTTCCTTTCCTTGAGGCTAAGCACTTAAATGCTTTAACTTCGCCCGCGCTTCTAGGCTTGAAGTGGCAGCAGCGTGGTCAGGCCATGAGGCCTATAAATAGGACACTTGAAGTCCTCTTCATAGAAACAGTCCGTTCATGACATCCCCTTGTTGTCCAGGAAAGGAGACTCAGATCTCTGAAATGGTGGGGGCACTGTTGACACTCTAAAAAAGACAAGATTCTGACTGGTCTGAACAATATCTAAACTTGTTGACATTTACAAAAGACAAGTGAAAGATAGGTTGATTGGTCCGAACAATGTCTAAACTTGTTGACATTTACAAAAGACAAGCGATAGATAAGCTGACGACCAATTCTGTACTTGTTGACATTTACAAAAGACAAGCAACAGATAAGCTGACGACCAGTTTTCACCCATCTCCGAGGGACAAGGAAGCAACTTGGACTCTACTGATCAGACAGTAAGCCCAGATTGTCTCTAAACAGACCTCAGCAGGTCTAAGATGCTAGTACTTAGCATCACATGAGCCCAAAGAGACAGCCTCGCTTGAGAGGCTAAAATCATCCAACTTCGCCTTGAAGCCATTCACAGCTCTGCCAGGAGGCTAACTTATAACTTCACCTGAAGTACTCAGTTAACTCCGCAGAGAGAGTTAGCTTCGCTCGAAGCCACACGCAACCGCGTAGAAGGATGTTCGGTAGCTTCGCCACAGATGTTATCTAGCTCCGCTGAAGAGCTTTCTTCTGACTTCGCCAGATGCTTCTCCCAGCTCCGCTGCGAGCTCGACGCGGGCAGCGCCGCTGCGGGTCTGTCATGGTTAACTTTTGACCAATTAAATCCCCAGATGAGATCAAATCTAATCAGGATCAAGATTAAATCCAATCAAGATCAAATCTGAGATCAAATTTGGTAGTTGATTGGCATAATCTCTTGACTCTCCTAAAACAAGTAAGAGATCAGGGGAAATCTTCCAATTATATGGAAAGAATCAAAACAGATCAAGAGGATCAACTGACCTGCTATTTCTAGCTTCGCAGAAGCTGATCCTAGCCTCGCAGCAAGGCTACTTTCCAGATTTAAACAGATTTAATTCAATCTGTTTCTATATTTTTAAGAGACAATTATACCCCTGCTCTCCCTATAAATAGCCACCAGGGGCACAAGGAGAGGAGAGACAGGCGATATGCTCTAGAGAGACGACAGACTTCTCGAGAGGACGTACCGCGTACAAACAGAGATCTAGTCTCTTGCTTCTAAGAATTCAAAGACTTTAGAGAACTGCTTCTCTAATCAGGGTGTTGATACCCAAATACCTTCCTTCTTCCCAAGGAATTTTCGGAACCAGGCGAGAAGGAATTCCTAAGCGAAGGCGGTTTTGAGAATTAACAAGAGGGTTCTACCAACCTTCTGTTCTTTGATTCCCCGAACCAGGCGGAGAGGGAATCTCATCGCTCACATCGTCAAAGGGATAAAGTGGTCGCGCGCTGACCAGACTCCTATCGGCACACTTCTCCAGAATCTCAGAGGAGATCTACTTGTAATCTTTTGTGTTACTTGTAATTTAGCTCCCCGACCCTTTTTTGTAAGTTTTCCCCTTTTGCAAATCAATGGAAAACAAGATGGCGACTCCGCTGGGGAAGATATTCTCCACTGCTGAGATCAAGTGTCGCAATGCGACGAACAGACCTTCGGGTCTATCTCTGAATCCAAGAAAGCCGGTGCAGCCAGAGCCTCTCTGGCTAAATCTTCAAGGTAAGTCTCTGCGGAGACAGACAAGGCTCTCTGCGAGCCTACTGCGGTCCTCTGGCGTGACAAAGAAGCGCGCCCGCAGTCCAAGTCCAACACTTTAGAGAACCTGGTCGTCCACTTCGACCAGGAAAAATATGAAGAAGTCCTCCCTGGGGGTGGTCTAATGTTTCGCGCGTGGAAACATAGAAAGGTCTCCATGACCAGGGTTTCAGAATAGAAACCAGAAGCAGAATTCTGCCAACATCCCTCAGCCTCGTGTGTGGCTAGTCAGGTTCCTTGCGAACCTTAGTCTCCCTTGTCAAAGCAGATGTGGAGACCAAAGCAGAAGGCTCTGAATAAAGCCTCAGGCGTAGCTACGCCACAAGTGCGTCTCTCTCGTGAAGAAAAAGGTAAGATGCATGCCTGCTCCAACAATGCTGCCAGCCGCGAAGTTACAGCGGCAGCCTTACCTTCGCCCAACTCAAAAGCAACAACTCGCGCCAGCGTCGTTCTCATGAGCGAAGCTACTGTACCTCAGCGTATGCATGATGTTCGCAGCAGCATAGCTAGGGGTGAGCAGAGTTCGGTTATAACCGAAATAACCGACCAAAAACCGAAACCCGAACCCGAACCGAACCGAACCGCTCTAATTCGGTCGGGTTTCGGTTTTGTGTTCCAAAACCCGAATAGACCGAACCGAACCGAATTTCTCACTCTATATATTAACCTACTCAAATTCAATTTAGTGAATCATATAGTTCATAATAAAAACTGGTGGAAGCTTATCTCATTAGTTTTAGTAATACCATTTTTTATGTTGAATATATGAAAGCAATATTAAGTACACCATCACAATTAAGAATAATATTTATATTAATATAGTTCTTTTTTTTATATTCTTATCATTAAAAGTTAGTAATAATTATATGAGTTTTGATATAAGAGCTCAAATACGGTGTAAAAGTTTTAGAATATGAAATTTTTAATTCACATTAAGCTTAGAATCTTTTTCTTATTTCTAATTTGGGTAATGGATATTTGAGATTATAATATTAAAGGATGATAATATAATGGTGATTAAAAAATGTAAGAAATGATGGCAATATATTGACCTAACCGAAAAAACCGAAAAAACCGAACCGAACTGAGTTGATTCGGTTCGGTTCGGTTACTAAGTCTAATCGGTTCGATTCGGTTTTGTAAAAATTAGCAAAAACCGAACCGAACCGACCGATGCTCACCCCTAAGCATAGCAGATAAAGCACCACAGCGTGCTTCGTTCCCAAGTTCTTCAAGCACTAAGCTCGCGCTTTGTGGCGGAGCTAAGGGATTGTCCCTAAGTGCTGATAGCGTTACTTATGCAGCTTCAGCGCCCGAGGGCGTTTCCAAAGCTTTTAGCCGTGAAGTTAGAGCCAAAGCACTATCTAAAGCCAATCGCCTTCGCAACAGCATGGCAGATAAAGCACCACAGCGTGCTCCGCTCTCCAGTTCGTCAAGCGTTAAGCTCGCGCTTTGTAGCAAGGCTAAGGGAGTGTCCCTAAGTGCTGATATTGTTGCTTATGCAGCTTCAGCGCCCAAGGGCGTTTCCAAGGTTCTTAGCAGCGAAGCTAGAGCTGAAGCACTATGCAGTGCTAATCCCCTCTGCGGTGATAAAAGGAGTAGGACATCGTCCTACGCGCGATCCAAAAGAGCTTCTGTGCTGGATCGTTTAGGCCCAACTAGGTCTGACTTGCGAGAATTCTTGCCAAACAAACGGAAGTCGGAATCTTTCCGAACTACTCCCTATTGTCAACAAGTGGGATGTCAGTTGGTGACAGTCCACTCAGTCCATTGCCGGCTAGGACCAATCTTCGCCACTTCTCCAGGCCGACAATCAGTTTTTGATCAGCTGTCAGTACAAGCCCCGGTGAAACATCATAAAAGGAGCATATCGCGAGATTTACCCTCTGTATTCGTTAACATGACCGGAAGAGGACGAGAGCTGCGCAGGGGCAGACAAGCATCCGGCGACACTCCCTACAGTTCCCCAGATCCAAATTACAGCCCAGGTTTAGGCGAAGTCTTGGTGCATGAAGAGGGTGTCTTCCGAAACACTAGATCTAGGGTTGTGATACCCTACAGTTATGAACGGCCTTCGTCCTCAATGGCAGCAGCCTCGCCGGAACTAAAGGGAGGATCAGTCCAATCATCTGATGAAGAGGACGAAGATAGAGGGTATGCCTCTTCGGCGACCGTCAGCTCAGTGCGAACGGACAGAGTATCAGTTAATATGGTTGACAATGGTAATGACGACCTTCGTCGATGTTTGGAAGCTCAGGAGCAAACTTCCAAAACCCAGCAAGAAGCTCTGGACAACATTCAACAGATGCTCGCTCAACTCCTCAATAACCGGAATAATAATGATACCGGGAGCAACCATGATGAGGAAGAACATCTTAGCAATGACCAGCCAAAGACAGAAAAGTCCAAGGAGGGTTCTTTTTTAGACGCTGAAGTCCTTGAGGGCCTCTAACCTCAAATTGCATCCCTAGCTCAGAGGGATGAATTAAAGAAAGTAGGGACAATCCGTCCTTACCCGTTGGAGTGGGATTCTGTGCCATACCCACCAAAGTTCAAACCGCCGATGTTACATACGTACGATGGAAAGAGCTCGCCAAACCAGCACATCTACTATTTCCTGTCTCAGACCGGTAATGTTATAGACAATGATGCCATCATGGCCATGCTGTTCATTGGCACCTTAAAGGGGGTAGCGTTTGACTGGTTCCGAAGTCTCCCTCCGGGCTCTGTCAATTCTTGGATCAACCTGAAAACCCGATTCCTTTCTTGTTTCTATGAGAACGATACCGAGGTAACCATGGACAAGCTCCTCTCCACCGTGCAGAAGAAGGGTGAATCTGTCCACGACTACATTGAGCGATTCAGAAACTTGTCTTTGATGTGCCCAGCAGGGATGCCATTACCCATGCTCTACAGACGTGCAGGCACAACTTCTTAAACCAAGTAGAAGTTCGTATGGGGGCTGTCAAAGCCCATACTTAGAAAGAACTGGTCGAGCAAGCTAAGATAGCCGAAAAGTCGGCTAAAAAGTTCGAATCATCCACCCCTAAAGCCAAATGGGGTATGAACAATAAAGGACGTAGCGACATGGCGCAGTCTTCTCAAGCCAAAGGGAAGGAGACTATGTCCGTTGAATTGTCAGGGGATGCTCAGTCGAAGGCCAAGAAGAGCGGCTTCAATAATCAGGAGTCTAGGTTTCCTCCAAAACAGTACTCCTTCAGAGACAATCAGGTGGTCACAATATTCCATTTACTCCACAAAGGAATAAAATGAAGCTACTAGAGGCTCAACGTCCCAATGAGATAGGATGCACGAACGATCTCAAATACTGTCTCTACCACAGGATGATTCACCATCCTATCGACAAGTGCTTGTCCTCAAGGACAGAATTCAAGCCTTGATCGACGCTGGAGTCTTGACATTGAAGACAGAATAGAAGAAAGTCGCTGCCAATATGGTGACCCTCGAGTTCGGCAAAACCCCAAAGGTCACAGTTCCTAACGGGACTTATCCAGTCCCTGCGCCAAGGCTGGAAGTCAAACATCCTGCGGTTAAAGCTCAGGATAATAGAGGTCTTGTTCCCTTGACATTGGAGACAGGGGAAGTCATGTGGATACACCCAGACCTAGTCCAAGACGTACAGTGGGATGCAAAGAAGTCCAAGTCGAAGGGCAAATCTTGCAATGTCATCTCCATCCTACCAGACGATGATAATCTTACGTCAGCTTCTCTCAGCGATTCTAAAAGAGAAAAGCACGCTTGCGTAACACAGGCTGATGTACCTCAGCCGACGGGTACTCGATCTGAAAAATCATACTTAAAACAGTATGAGAAAGCTACTGATGAGACACAACCGCAAACGACGTCAGTACAAGTACCAGCATCCGCTTCAGTTCCGACCAAGGGGAAGGAGAAGCCTAAGGAAGTCCGGTTCGACCATGTCTTGAAGAAGCCTTCAGGCCCGGAGCTTGACACGCCCTTTCGTTTTGACATATTGGCCCAATTGGCTAATATCCCGGCTCGTATTACTATACACGAGCTACTTCGTCTCTCAAAAGAGACAAGAGAAGCACTCAGGGATGCCCTGACTAATTCAGAATCATTCCTGACATATATGCCAGAGACCCCTAAAGATGACGCTCAGTCTCCCTGCCCTGAATGCCATCATGCACAATCAAAGGTGCCCGCTATTATCTTCACAGCGGAAGATATGCTTCTTAAGGATAACAAGCACGATCGACCTCTGTACTACGCCTGATACATCGGTTCAACATGCATTGAAAGGGTACAAGTTGATCCGGGGTCTGCACTCAGCATCATCCCCAAAAGGCTCCTCTACTTCCTCGGTATACCACTATATAGGTTGTCTGCAACCATTACTACAATATACAGTTTTAATGCCGACAGTAGTCATCCACTTGGGAAAATTCGACCCCGTTGCCAAATTGGAAGCCTGAAGTCAGAAGTGACTTGCTATGTCATTGACGCTGACACATCATACAACTTGCTGTTAGGACGACCGTTTCACACCAATTGGATCGTTCCCTCCAGGCTGCACCAGTGCTTCAAGTATGTCGAAGACGATGCAACAGTACGAACTGTCTCGCTGAGAAGAACCATTCAAAGGGGTGGAAAATTACTTCACTGACGCTCTCCTGTATTAAGAGACCGGTGAAGCATCCAAAAAACCATTGCCAGATGATGATGATAGTGGTAATGAAGCAGATTCAGAATCTGAAGCAGACGTGCCATCCATTTTGATTAATGAACCAATTATAGCATGTCTTACATGTAACGCTCCTTCTGAAGATGAGGGCGAGCGGGTAATTAATGATAATATTTCTTTTGATTATCCTGCGAGTGTTGGGTTGTTTGAATCCATCAGCGATAGCTCTCTGTACATGCCTTTACATAGACCAAGTGCATCCAGTACACCCGTGGAATCTATAGAAGGGGCCGCTTTAGTGATTCCTCCATCCAAAGAAGGCCAATCACCGATAATTTTCGGTAGAACCCAACCACGAGCGTCCACAGCCACAGGTTCAAGTTCAGACTCGGACACCCCACAATTCTTCCATTACGCACGGCCAACACGCCATATTATGAAGAAAATGGGGTACGACCTAAAGCATGGGAAGGCCTGAATTTCGAAAAAGGAAGGCTAGTTTGTTGCGTAACTTTGTGCCAAAAGGGAAACCTGCAAACCACTATGATAATACACGCAGGGGGTTGGGATACGTTACACTCACATCGCCAGTAACGGTTCAATGCAAAGACGACGAACCAATTCCATCATATTCCACCTCTTCTTCCGAGTGGGACTCAGATTTCAGCGTGGGAGTGATGTTCGAGAATCTCACTATTAATATGACTTCAAGCAGTCAATTGGAGCCAGAACAGCTACTGATGGAGAACTATGGGCTCAGCAAGTAGATCTCCAATGGGAAAAGCGATTCGAACTACGCGACCCACCTACTGAAGACAAGGTGATGCAGGTCAACTTGGGTAGTCAAGATCACCCTAAGCCCATCTTTATAAGTGAAAGCTTATCACTTACAGAAAAGGAAGAATTGATAATACTCGTGAAGGAGTATATAGACGTCTTTCCATGGAACTACGAAGACATGCCCTGACTCGATCCGCAAGTAGCAATGCACCGTCTGAATATCAAACTCGACGCCAAGCCAGTCAAGCAGCAGCAACGTCGGTTCCGCCCGAACTTTATGGAGGCTATTGAAGCCGAAGTCCATAAGCTCATTGCATGTGGCTTCATACGGGAGGAACAACATCCAGATTGGGTTGCTATATCATTCCCGTCCTCAAGAAGAACGGGAAGATACGGATCTGCATCGACTACCGTGATCTCAATACAGCCTGTCCTAAAGACGAATTCCCACTGCCCATCACCGATGTCATGATTGACAATACATGTGGATTCGAAAGAATGTCTTTTATGGATAATTTTTCAGGGTACAATCAGATCAAAATGTACCCCGACGACGAGAAGCATATTTCGTTTTGAACACCCTTGGGGGTATACTGCTACACCGTGATGCCCTTCGGGCTAAAGAACACCGGAGCAACCTATCAGCGGGTAATAAGTACAATCTTCCGCGATCATCTCTGAAAAATGGTAGAATGCTATGTCAACGATATTGCTGTCAAAATCCGCAATAAGGATGACCATCTTCGTTACTTGAGAACGATGTTCGACATAATGCGGGCTCATCAACTGAAAATGAATCCGACAAAATCCTTCTTGGGAGTTTCGAGTGACAAGTTCCTTGGGTGTATCGTTACATCAAAAGGAATTCATCTTGACCCAGACAAGGTCAAAGCCATTCAGAGCATGCATCCACCAAGGAATCTCAAAGAGCTTAGAGGTTTGTAAGGCAGACTCGCTTATATTAGAAGATTTATCGCAAATCTCTCAAGCCGCTGTCAACCGTTCACCCGACTCATGAAAAAGGGTGCTTCCTTCATATGGGATCAAGCTTGTCAGGAAGCTTATGAAGACATCAAGAGATATCTCACAAAACCTCCAGTCTTAGTGGCTCCCACAGCAGGAAAATCATTCTTGCTTTATGTAAAAGTTATGGACCATTCTCTTGATGCCCTCCTCGCTCAGAAGGACGACCATGTCACGAACAGGCCATTTATTATCTGAGCAGGACTCTGATAGGGGCGGAATCTCGCTATAATCCTATCGAGAAGGAATGCTTAGCTCTTGTCTTTGCCGTTCAGAAGACACGACATTATTTGGTTGGCCAAACCATACATGTCATCTCCAGAGTGAATCCTTTGCGTCTTCTCATGACGAAGCCAGGATCATTGAATTCGATATTAGCTAAATGGGCGCTTCTCTTGTCTCAATATGATATGATCTTTATCCCTCAAAAGGCGGTTAAAGGTCAGGCCCTTGTAGAGTTCTTGGCTGCTCATCCGGTCCCGGAGAACTCAAAACTTCACGAAGATATTCCGGATGAAGTCTTCGAGTCTAATGTAACTTCAGAGGATGAAGTTTGGCAGATGTTCTTCAATGGAGCATCTCGAATAGGTCCTAAAGGCAGGACTATTGCTGGAGTGGGGGTTGTGTTTATCTCCTCACAGAATCATGTCCTTCTCAGAGCATTTTCTCTAACTGAATCATACTCCAACAATGTAGCGGAATATAATGCTCTACTTATTGGCCTTCAGCTCACCCATGGAATGGGGGTACGCTACCTCGAAGCTTACGGCGATTCAAAACTGATTATCAATCAGGTTAAAGGCGAATATGAGGTCCGTCACGAAGACTTGGTGCCTTATTATCACACGGTCATCGAATTGGCTAATCTCTTTGAAGGTTTCTACATCAGACACGTGTCTCGATCTCAGAATACCAAGGAGGACGCTCTTGTTGCATTAGCAACAACACTAGCCCTGCCAGTTGTAACCCCCTGATCCCTGATGTACGTATCACAGTATCAGTAATCGATACGACGTATAAAATTGATTTAACCTTTCTATTAGTCAGATTGAGCCGATTTTAGTTTCAGATATTATTTGTCAATATTTTAGATTTTTCAGAATTTTCTGTAATTTTTCTAGATTATTTTGGAAAATCTCCGTAGTCAGTGTCGACCGATACTGATAATCGGCTTTACGATTTTTAATTCACAAACGGAATAGAATTTAGAGAATTTGCTTTTATCTTATGTCTTAGAATCACAGTAGCAACGTATTGGTATTTTTGGAGATTTTTCTGAATTTATCAAAATTGGGTCAAACCGGTGTCGCCCGGTGTCGGTAATACACTTCTAGATTTTTAACTTACAACTCGGACTTTATTGTATGAATCCGATTTCATATTCCTCCTTCATGTAATATTCTCTCTTTTCTGTAATTTTTGGGAACCTTTCAGTGCTAGTAAAATTTTAACCCAATAAAATAATAATAAACTATCCTTTTTCTATTTTTCTTTTTCTTTCTTTTTCTTCTCCTTTCTTCCATAGTTCTCCTCCACCACCATTTTTCCACCGCCTCTCTCTCCCCTATAAAAATTCTCTCTCCCCTCACTCTTTCTCTCTCTTCTCTCTCTCTCACACTGTCCCACTCTCCATCTCTCCCTCTCTCTGGCCCAGACGGGCGACCTGACCCATGCCCGCGGCCAGGCCACCCCGGCCAAGCACCGCCTGATTAGTCGCTAATGTTGCATATTTAGTATCATATTTCTATACTTATTATAAAATAAAATCTGCATTGTCCTAATTAAATGTTTAATTTATTTGCAGGCCCATTCCTTAAGGAGATGAAGAGAAATGAGCCCAAAAGCCCACCAAATTCTGAATTAAATCAGAATTAATTCGAGCTCAGTGAATCAGGGCAAAATAGAGAGGTTGAAAACCGGTTGAGAAGAATCCTCTCAGAATCGATCGGTTAAAGCCAAGAATCAAAGGCCATTTCGTCACAATCCTGGACTCAAACTCAAACGAGAAAACCAACTGAAGATAAAAGCAGAAGGAAAAATCAGGGAGACCCACCAAAAGGGTGTGGCCACCTGGCTACACCCTGGCCGCGGGCTGTATAGTGGTGGTTGGGGGAGCGTTTGCTCCCCCAATCTTCCCGGGATTCTCCTCGTGTGGGTGTTGCCTATAAAAAGCCAGTATTTGCACTGAAAATGGGACAACCATACAGAGATAGGACTTAGCCTAGTTTTCATTTCTTATAGTTTAGGTTTTCTTTTCATTTTATGTAATTTGTATGTAAGTTTAGGTTAGATGAAGATTCATGTAAGTAAGAGAGAGAGAGAGGCTTATGTTGAGAGTGACACTGATTGATAGTGAAAAGTGCATTTTTATCATCATATTTACCATCACATTTTCATATTTATTCATATAATTCTGCACATTTATTAATATTTTGTGATTTATTGTGTGCAGGCCTTGAGTTCTTATTTTAATAATAAATAAAGCCTAAAAGAAGCCCAAAAGCCCATATTCAAGCCCAAGTGCAAAAATGCAAATATTAATTGTCAAAATTGCAAATACACAAGGGTCAAAGTTGCAAATATTAAAGAAGAGGGAAGGATAGACTTCTATTCAACCCTAAACACTTGCAGGATGAGGATAAAAGCCAAAGAAGAGAAGGAAATTCGTGGATAAAAGATTTGGGATCTAGGTAACTTGCTTCCCAAGTTATATCTAAATCCCAAGATAAAGAGTCAGGATACAATTTCCAGAAGGATAAACCCAGATGGACGGACCAGAGGATGCCACGCGAGAAAGAGCGTGGCATTTGGCTACAAAAGTGCCGCGTTTCCGTGGCAAATTTCCCGTTTCCGCGGCAATCCTGAGGCGGTTGGCGATGCGTTTTCGTTGAGGAGTTGTACTGGGACTCTACTTCCTATATCTCCTATAAATACCCCTGCAGAGCAACAGAGAAGGGGCGTCCAGAGGCAGAGCCAGAGGGCCAAATCTAGGGTTTAGGTTTTCTTCTTGTAGTTTAGATTTTCTTTCCTCCATTGTAATTTTTATTTTTTTCCTTTTTGTAAAAACTGAGAGGAGATGATGTTCTCATGGAGGAAGGGATCTACTTGTACTGATGGTGACAGTCGGTGTAAGTTTTATTTTTCCACCATTGTTTAATAATCGATTCGAGGTTTGTTTTTGTTCTTTTATTATTTTTATTTTTTTGTTCTTATTTAATCTTGTGTATCTCAGTATTTGCTTTCTTCTATTTTCTCTCTAATGTCTTGCCCACCATGAGAACCAACTGCTTCGAGACTACCTAGCCAAAGAAGAGCCCTTGATGGCCTATGGCGATGAACAGGTCTTCATAGTTGTCTTTTATTTCATAGTGTAGATTAAGAAGGCGGACGATCCTATACGCCATGCTTGTACGCCTTCTAAGAAAAGGTAAATCATCGCAACGGTTTCAAAAGGTAAGCAGGCTGAAGAGGTTTACTGTTTCTTTCTTTCTTTCTTTCTTTAGTTTAGATTTCTATCTCTCTCAAATTCTTTTCACCACACTTCCTTGTAAATACCATCATAACTAATAAAATAAATAAAATTTTAGAGAATCTTACAAACGCTTCCATCTCTAGTCCCTCCCTGAGGATCACGACTCGCATAGCCTTGCTACAACGGATTCGAATTGAGCACTTGCACACCTTTAATTCTCAGATCTAATATTTTATATTTTGTGTGCAGGAAAAAACTCAATCAAAACATTGGCGCCGTTGCCGGGGAGGGACGGTAAGTTTTTCTCTAAAATAAAAAAAATATTAACTAATTCTTTTATTCTTTTCTGTTTGCAGGTTTGGAGAACAGAAAAACAGCCGCAGAAGTGGACATATAGCAACTCTGTGCCTCTGCCCTCGAAGGCAGAGCAGCAGAGCCTGTTACTTTGCCGCGCAAACGCGGCAATAGCCGCAGTTTCGCAGCAGTAGCAGTGAACTACTGATCAATTTTTCTGCAGGTTGCTGAAAATTGTAATATCTGCTTTTTGCTCTGTTAAAATTTGTTCTGTGATAACCCTGCTTACTGCTAATTAATTCAGCAGTAAAATATTTGTTGTTAATGATAAAAATTGATTAGACGTTTGCATATTAGGCACGTGTCTTTTCAATTACTTTATTTTACTGTTGAAGAGTGCTGGAGCAAGGTACGTTCGCATTGCATGTAGAATATGACTCATCTCTTGGTTGATTTTCATACTTTGAGTGAATCTTATTTACATATCTTGTACACTTGCACAAAAATATCTTAAGGGTATAACCCATTAACAAGATAAGGTGGGGATTTCATCACCCTTCCTTAGCCCAAAAATCATATCCAAGCACTCACTAACCCAAGCCTAACTTAAAATTAGTAGACGTTGGCCCTAGGGACATCTCAGACTCAATTAGGAGATTATCCTAAGGGGGAACAGTGCTTGAATTTGACTCTTGCCAAATCAGTGTCTAGGAAGGGGATTGAGGGCCGAAAGCCCGAAGATTGGTGGTTATTTAATTAAGGAACGTCTTTGACGGAAAACCTCCCACCACTCTTGCCCTGACTTGGCTGATTAACTTGTGGTCAAAGTCTGACCCTACCTCCCGTGGACAGTCTAACCAGTTAGGAGTCGTCTAGGTCATAGGTCTACCCTAACTTAGGTTAGAATTTTTTCTTTTTTGTTTGTTTGTTTTTTTTTTTATTTGTTTGTGTTGGTGTGATATGGCATATAATAATAATTTTTCCAACTTTAATCCATATTACACACCTAACTCTTTTTCGGATATTACCAACCCGACATATCATAATTTTGACCAATCTAGTGTGCCGGAATGGTCTTATCCGAATGAATATAACCCATACCCCCCATCTTATGACCATAATTTTCATACTTTCAACTTTTCACAGAGTTCATGGGGTTTCGATTCCCCTGAGTCCAATTTTCAACCGACTTGTCCTCCGTCTCCACCTTGTCCACAATATTCCCAAGAGTCATACTCTGATCCACCCATTCAGAATAGAATACCATCTATCGGGGAAATGATAAGTATGCATGAGTCCAAGCAACAATTACCATCAATCGCAGACATGATTATGCGTGAGTCCACCGACTCACAACTTCATCAAGATTACACTTCATCCTTTCAAGTCCAATCACAACATGATGTACCTATCAACTATGAAAGGATGCTTGCAGCCATGACTCAGGCTAGATTAGCCCGTGATCATGATATAGATATGATGGTTCAATCTTTACGTTCTCACCGTTCGGCCATTTCTAATATCGCTGACCACTCTCTTAGAGCCGACGAACCAAGTTGCTTTGGACAACAAGATTCTAATTCAGTGTCATCATGTGAACTTGCCAAAACTCCAAATTTTAATAGTTTGCCAAGTTTTTCCTTTTCTGAAATAGATCTTGAGCATAAATATGATCATGAACCCCAACTTGATGATTCAATTTTGCTTCCTGATTCAATAATGACTCCGGTGTCTCCACCTGATTTCACTTTTCCCGAGTCAACATTGGATCATGTTCCAATTCATCACGAAATTAGATCACCCATTTTTGATGATCATATTGAACTTGACCAATTTTGCAATTTTGAAAGTCCCATGGATAAATTGGCAAGTTCTCACTTTTATGAAATTGAACCCAATGAGATATGTGACCTAGATTCTCAAATCTGTGATCAAGTTAAAATTCTCGAATCATTATTGACTCCTGTTTTGTTACCCGGCTTATGTAATCTTTTAGAGTCAGTTTTGATTCCCACATCTATCATTCCTGAACTTGAATCACCAACATTGAGTCACATTCCATTGTGGGAAACTGATTGTGGACTTGAGTTTCAGCTTATTGATTTGGACCCACTTCCTGAACCTAGCCCGACTCCTGAACCCTTACTTGATTTAAGTTTCTTTCCTGAGTCGGTATTTGTAACACCCCGCTCCCAGAATACGTACTTAGTTGCGTATTCAGATTTTTCGATCATATTTTTTGATTTACTTCCTGTATTGTTTTGCATTATGAATTATTTATATGATCGTTTTGTCTTAGATCCGGATTCACGGACTCGGAGTCAGCCCTAATCTGAACCGAGGATCCGATCCTAGTGTATTACTCGATTTGGTCTTTTCGCTATTCCGATTTGACTGATTTCAGTTTTAATTATCGTTTTTCAATATTTTAGATTTTCTATGATTTTCTGAAATTTTCCTAAATTAAATTGAAAATCTTCAACCGGTGTCGACCAGTGCCGCTGACCGATTCCCGGATTTTTAATTTACAAACCGATTGGAATTACCAGAAGTGTCTTTTTACATTATTTCTTAAAATCACATTTCCTATCCAAATACTTTTTCTGAGGATTTTATGAATTTATGAAAATTCCACCGGATTGGGTGTCGGCCAGTATCGCTGGTTGATTCCAGGATTTTTAGTTTACAATCGGAATTGAATTTCTGAATTCCACTTTCACTTTACTTCTTAAAATTATATTTTCTTCCTTAATACATTTTCTGGGATTTTTCAGAATTTATCAAAATCCGGCCGACCCGGTGTAGACCGGTATCGGCGGTTGACCTCCGGATTTTTAATTTGAAAACGAGATTTTATTTCTGAAAATCGATTTCACCAAAAATCTTTTTATAATATTTATTATTTTTGAGAATTTTTGGGAAGCTCTCCGAACTACTTCATTTTTTGGACTTTTCCGGAGTTTCCGGTGTTTTCCCAGATCCGGAATAGTATCCAGATATTTTCCCACTTTTCTCTCTCCTCGCCAAATGCGAGTTTCACCTACCTTGGATTCTGCATTTAATGCGGAGATCCTCTCCATGCCTTCCCATGCTGCATTTAATGCACTGCTAATCAAATCCAATCAAGTCATTATGACTTTGTCCTTTTGTTAAAACGCAGCCGTTTGCATTTCCTCCTGGACGCGGCTTTCATCCCCGCGTCCAGTTCTTTTGGCCTGGACGCAGCCTTTTATATTGCATGGGACGCAGCCCATTTCCCTCCAATGAAACGCAGGTTTCATTATTTGGATCCCAAAATCAACTTATAATATTATTTCCCTTATATATATATACCCCACTCCTTCTCTCTCTTCCATTCATTCCTTTTCCTCTCTTCTTCTTTTTTGTTTCCAGAGAGCATGGCAGCAAACGCAGCCATGGTGCTCCCTCCTTGGCCAGCCAAGGTGCTTCACCTCTCCCCTTCATTTCCCCACAATTTCTCCACCTCATTCTCCTCCATCTCCTCCTCCATTTCAACCACAACACCACCTCCACCATCATCTTCTTCCTCTTCTTTTCCACCCAAATGACCCATTAACCTCCATAGCTTCATCACCATCTCCACCACCTTATACACCACCTTGGCCACCAACGACCATGCCACCTTCATCCCCGCATCGTGCTCTTTCCGATGACCTATAGCTTCGCTCTCGAAGCTTCGTTTCCAAAACTCCAACTTTTGATTTTGAACTATACTTGCACCATCAACCTCCTTCCCTTGTGAAGGCCGGCCACTCCTTTCGGATTGGGGCCGTGCTCTTCTTCGTCGACAATATCGCCGTAGATTATTCCGGTAATCGTTCACGATTATTCCGGTAATCGTTTTGGTGATAATTGACGACAAACACAAACCCTCAAAAGTCAGGTTCTGCTCTCTGTTTGCACTCTGTTAGTCGACTTGACCCAGTCATTAGTCGACTTGAACCCTTTATTAGTCGACTACTCCCTTACCTCAAGTCGACTAGCTTATTTGAAACGCGCCCTTTTTCTGAAAACGCAGCCTATTAGTCGACTATCCTTTTTCCCCTAGTCGACTAACTTTTTCCTGAAGACGCGGCTCTACGAGACGCGACCTTATTAGTCGACTACTCCTTTACTCCTAATCGACTAACTTTTTCCTGAAGACGCGACCCTTTGAGACGCGACCTTATTAGTCGACTATCCCTTTCTCTATAGTCGACTAACTCCTTTATAAGTCGACTACTTGCCTCTCCCTAGTCGACTAACTTTGACTGTCTGCTGTGGTTAATTACTTCTTTGAATATGGACCTCTCTCTAGCTCTCACGTTCTCTCTCCTCCCTCTCTTTCCTTTCTCTCTCTTGATTTCCTCCTCTCTCTCTATCACTTTTATCTAAACGCGTTGACGCGTTGATTCCCTGGATTCCGGATCGAGGATTTCACTATGTTTTCGAGACTTAGGCGAGTGTCCTCGCTCTCGCCTCCATTTGGGTTTCCCCGTTTTGTCGGGTCGACATGTGTTTTACTCCATGTTTTCATGTATTATGTATTGGGCTGAGTCCCTGTATTTGTGTATGGTCGAGTGCCAATATCTGGACATGTATTGCTCTGTGACGAATGCCTGTATTATGGTAGTTAATTCTTATTCATGTGGTACTAACATTGCAGGTCTCTCAGCCTTTAACCTCCGGTCACTCACTATCTCGAAAGGGGAGTGATTGGGACCGGCAGGTCTCTCCGTTCTTCAGCCTCCGGTCACTCACTATCTCGAAAGAGAGGTGATTGGGACCGTCAGGTTTCTCAGTGTAGCCTCCGGTCACTCACTATCTCGAAAGGGAAGTGATTGGGACCGTCAGGTCTTTCAGCTCCGCCTGGTTATCATGATCAGCGTTCAGCGCTTTACCACTAGATTCGTCTAGGCGAGTTGCTACCGGATTTTTCGCTCGTACTTCAGCCGAGTCGTCCCGGTAACCTCGCCAGACGCTCCAGTGTTAAATACTGGTTGCTGTCTGTACTACCAGCTTGCTCAGCTCCGCTTGGTTGTGCTCAGCTACTACTTATCACATGCCATGTATTTACCTGATATGTTAACACTTGTCATGCCATTACTTTATGCCTGTCATTTACATGCTACTATTTAACACCTGTTTGTATCACCTGACCCCAGACATGCTACCACTTGGCAAGACCCCTTGTTATGACATGACTTGCCACCGGACTAATATCAATCTCTTGACATGACTTGTCACCTGCCAAATATCATCATCCTGTCATGCTATCACTTGACACCCAGCATGATATACTTGACCTTGTGATTATCATATTTACGGGAATTCTGCCTTGTTATCCTGTATTATGTACAGTGACCTGTTATCCTGAATGGAACTAAGTGCCACATGGAACAAAGTGCCACATCACACTCGTGGTGGGGGCCACCTCTTGAATCTGTGGGGGCCACCTCTAGAATCCATCCCCTCAGAGCAAAGTGCCACATGGAACAAAGTGCCACACCACACACATGGTGGGGGCCACCTCTTGAATCTGTGGGGGCCACCTCTTGAATCTGTAGGGCCATCTCCTACCTGTACATGATATATTATTATAAGGCAACTTACACCTGGTTTGGGGGAAACTGATGGGCCCTGATTAATCATGTTTATGGTGGCCATATCGAGCCGCGCGTGGCCAAATACTTGAGGGATCACCTGGCGGCCACCAGGGATTCCGTGGGGTGTGCTGGCACCCCTACTCCTGATTATTCCTGCCGAGTATGCACATGCCCTAGGCCTATTTCTATGGGATCTGCGATACTCTATTCCTGTTCGGGCGTCCATAAGTCCCGGTACCTAGCGGTACGTTCCGGCTCAGCACCGGATACTCCTGAACCGTTGTCCTGGGCATGTACGGGGCCCATCCGAAACATGATTCATCGAACTTTATCAGTTTTCAAATAACTTGCTATATAAGTTGTAAGCGGAAGTATGTGGAATGGGACACATACTGAAGCCTGGAACTTAGACGGCCCTATAATAATAAAAAACTCCTGTTATGCCTGTTATGATTCCTGTTATGCCCGTTATAGACTCCTGTTATGATTCCAGTTATGACTCCCATTATGTACTCCTGTTATGCCTGTTATGTGTTCCTGTTATGACCACTTTGTAACTCGGGTTGTATGTGCTTGGATTACGATGATATGAGATAAAGGTATATAGATGAGGGTTTCCTTGTTTGGATTATTCCTTCGATGTACTAGTCTCATGGAGCCGTGACCTAAGCTTATACAATCTGTTTTGCTCGTAATCGGGTTTTATATCTGATTTCCTGTTTTATGATGATTATGTTCATACCTGCTATACTTGTATTCTAACCCTCCTGTCTCCTGTTCTTATCTGATCATATTATGAGTACTTCATACTTGATATCATTTGTTATATACACACTTGTGCTCGTCCTTGCCCGCCATCTGGCTTTTGCATCACTACTCGCCTGGGGAGTTTCATCTGACTCCCCTGGATCCTCATGTCCAGGTCATGGAGCTTGGAGCGTGTGGATTCTCCTAGTTGCTGATCAGAGTGGCGCAGCAGTAGCGTGGATCTCTAGCAGACCGCCCAGAGCTCTATCCTTCCATGCCCTCTTGTGTGCCTCTCGAGTTTTCCTTTTATAAACTCGTGAGTGCCTTTTGTACTGTTCATACTTGTATATCTCTTTGTAATCTCGCAATTGCGCATATCAGTGATGTAATATTCATGTAATATTGGATCACCTCTGGTGATAACTTTGTAATTGTACTCATATGTTGGAATGTATAATGCACCACTTGCTTCCGTACTCTGATTCTTGCCTGTACTGATGCTTAGCGTATATGCGTGAGGGTATTTCTGACCTGCGTATATACGTCGCAGTAACGTCTCCGTACCCGCAGGATCGGGGCGTTACAGTATTTGTTCCCATACTTACGACGTCCAAGTCAATCATTTCATCTTTTCACACTCCATTTTTGGACAAGGCTGTAGACACAATTGACTCTGAAATTTATTATGAAATTTGGAAATTTGATAGGGTGGAAATTTTAAAAAATGATCACACATACATTTTCGTGGGTTATACAAGAAAAATTTTTGGTGGGTTCCTCCATGAAGTATTATGTTATCTTGATTGGGTAGCAACGCTTGGCCCAATTAGACCACCACCGGAACCACCACCATAAGGTAACTTCTGCCTTCCCTTGTTCTTTTTCATGCATATATGCATTCATTCATACATTGAGGACAATGCATGAGATAAGTGTGGGGGTAGGCTTTACTAACATACTAACATAGTTAGAAACTAACAAAAATCTGCTAATAAAAAAATCTGAAAAAAAAACTTATAAAAAGGACAATATTTTGACTTATCTTTGGAAAGAAATCTAAGTTAATCTTAAGAATTAGGAAAATCATGATTAGGATTTCTAAAAACTTGGTCAAAATAAATAAATTGTTGAATTTTTAGGTATAGGAGGAGAAATTGAATAAGTAGTTAGTCTTGATTTTTACCTTAATGAAATTTGCATACCTTATACATATCTAGGATTCTAAGACAAAGACCCTTGTGCCTCATAAAAAAAATATATCCTTAAAAAAAAAATTTCACCAATTAAGCTGGATACATGTGTCTCAAGAAGTATAAGTATTCACGCCTAAAGGTGAGTAATAAATAAAATAAAGCTCTTAGTTTTGTGGCCTAGTTCACTCGAATTTGAGTCCGCGGGGTGTTTTCTCACCTGGTGCCCTAAAGCCGACCGGTTTGGGAGCCACTGACTTTAAGTTCGCTACATTGGTGGATTAGAAAGCCTAAGAAGACTAAGAAATATAATATATTATATGTATTAACACATCTAATAATCAATTAGTTAGGTATGAGGGTCTCAAGAAGCCTTGATGCTTACACGAAAGAAAATTAGATGAGTTATACATATTAAAAAAAAGAAGAAGAAAAAAATAAAGAGGCATGAAAGTCCAAGTTAAGGAATTCCTAGTAAAAATTCATAAGGATGCATATAATTTTTGGTAACGAAAAGACTATACACAAAATTCAATTTTGATCCTTACTTAAAAATGGATAACAATTTACTTTATCAAGACTAAGTTTAAGAATGAATAAAAATGATGATCCTTAAAACTTATAGATTACTTAGTCTTTTCAAAAGTATTTCAAATATTTCCTTTTTATGGATTTTGTGGGTGCAATCCGCTGAAAACCCTCACGAGACAACACTCGTCCTCTAGGGTAACCTAGGGGTTTAACGGCTTGTTGCACGTGCTAAGTGCAACCTGATTCCTACGAAAGTGAATTAGGTTAGATTAATTTTTCTTTTATTTTTCTCTTTGATTTTTACTCGAGGACGAGCAAAAAGATAAGTGTGGGGGTGTGATTAATAGTGAAAAATGCATTTTTATCATCATATTTACCATCACATTTTCATATTTATTCATATAATTCTGCACATTTATTAATATTTTGTGATTTATTGTGTGCAGGCCTTGAGTTCTTATTTTAATAATAAATAAAGCCTAAAAGAAGCCCAAAAGCCCATATTCAAGCCCAAGTGCAAAAATGCAAATATTAATTGTCAAAATTGCAAATACACAAGGGCAAAAGTTGCAAATATTAAAGAAGAGGGAAGGATAGACTTCTATTCAACCCTAAACACTTGCAGGATGAGGATAAAAGCCAAAGAAGAGAAGGAAATTCGTGGATAAAAGATTTGGGATTTAGGTAACTTGCTTCCCAAGTTATATCTAAATCCCAAGATAAAGAGTCAGGATACAATTTCCATAAGGATAAACGCAGATGGACGGACCAGAGGATGCCACGCGAGAAAGCGCGTGGCATTTGGCTACAAAAGTGTCGCGTTTCCGCGGCAAATTTCCCGTTTCCGCGGCAATCCTGAGGCGGTTGGCGATGCGTTTTCGTTGAGTAGTTGTACTGGGACTCTACTTCCTATATCTCCTATAAATACCCCTGTAGAGCAACAGAGAAGGGGCGTCCAGAGGCAGAGCCAGAGGGCCAAATCTAGGGTTTAGGTTTTCTTCTTGTAGTTTAGATTTTCTTTCCTCCATTGTAATTTTTATTTTTTTCCTTTTTGTAAAAACTGAGAGGAGATGATGTTCTCATGGAGGAAGGGATCTACTTGTACTGATGGTGACAGTCGGTGTAAGTTTTATTTTTCCACCATTGTTTAATAATCGAATCGAGGTTTGTTTTTGTTCTTTTATTATTTTTGTTTTTTTGTTCTTGTTTAATCTTGTGTATCTCAGTATTTTCTTTCTTCTATTTTCTCTCTAATGTCTTGCCCACCATGAGAACCAACTGCTTCGAGACTACCTAGCCAAAGAAGAGCCCTTGATGGCCTATGGCGATGAACAGGTCTTCATAGTTGTCTTTTATTTCATAGTGTAGATTAAGAAGGCGGACGATCCTATACGCCATGCTTGTACGCCTTCTAAGAAAAGGTAAATCATCGCAACGGTTCAAAAGGTAAGCAGGCTGAAGATGTTTGTACTGTTTGTTTCTTTCTTTCTTTCTTTAGTTTAGATTTCTATCTCTATCTCTCTCAAATTCTTTTCACCACACTTCCTTGTGAATACCATCATAACTAATAAAATAAATAAAAATTTTAGAGAATCTTACAAACGCTTCCATCGCTAGTCCCTCCCTGAGGATCACGACTCGCATAGCCTTGGTACAGCGGATTCGAATTGAGCACTTGCACACCTTTAATTCTCAGATCTAATATTTTATATTTTGTGTGCAGGAAAAAACTCAATCAGACACCGATGTACCCTCCTCCTTTCTTCCATCGTTTCAAGCAATAAAAGGTAATATGTTTATGTTCTTCTTTACTTTCATTTTCTTTTTCTTTTTCTTCTTCCTACTTTACCTCTTTTGGTTTTGTTGAGCTTGCAAGTGAATCCAGAAGCATAAGTATAACGATGTTGTCTGAGTGCCAACGATACTTCATGAAGATGTTCTCCTCCTCAAAATCCGTATCACTTCATTCTTGCGCGGCTTGATGATATAATATGAACGGGGACTGAGCTCGATCCTATGACTTATGCGTTGAACGCCTCCGAAGCAGGTAGAACATGCAAGGTTTCCAGGTAAGTCATCAACCAAACTAGGTGAGTACTTCTTTAATCTTCTTTCCTTTCTTTTATTTTTTAGTTTAGATCGCCAACGCGATTTCTTTCACCACATCTTCCAAATCATTTTCACTCTTTTTTCTAATTCATTTGTACATAGTCGTTTTCTGATTTTCTCCACCTTCTCATTCTACCGTTTTCTTTCTAACTTTAACATAACTCGTTTTCATTTTCATTTCTTTAAACAAATAAGAACTTTCGTTTGTCTTCATAAAGATTTCAATACAAATCCTAAAAAGCTTCTATCGCTAACCCTCCTTGTGGATCACGACCCGCATAGCCACTTGCTATTGCGGTAGAATTGAGCACTTGCACATCTTTATCTGAAGTTCTAAAGTTTTGTATTTTATGTGCAGGTTCAGCTTCAATCAAATTTTGGCGCCGTTGCCGGGGAGGGTAACTGTTTTTATTGAAATCTGATTTTTATTTAATTTTTAGAACTAAAATGAATTTTCTTCTCTGTTGCAGGTTATAGGGCAAGCAAAGCAGGAAAAAAGGATTGCAGAAACATATAAGTGGTCTTGGGTCTCTGTTCCAGAAAACAGAGACCAAGTACCCTCTGAATTGCCCCGTTTTCTCGGCTTTTGCCGCGTTTCCGCGGCAAGCAAGAGTTCACTACTAACTGTCTTTTTTTGCAGGGCTGCTTACTTTGCAAAAACTAGTTTTCTGCAACTTTTTTCTTATATGCCATCACCAAAAGCCTGCTAATAAATCAACAGTAAAATTTTTGTTGAAAAAGTTAAAAAATTGATTAGACGTTTGCATTTTAGGCACGTGTCTTTTCAATTCATTTACTTTATTGTTGAAGAGTGCTGGAGTAAGGTACGTTCGTATTGCATTTAGAATAGGACTCATCTCTTGGTTGATTTACATAGCTTTGAGTGAATCTTATTTACATATCTTGTACACTTGCACAAACTGATCTTAAGGCACCACCCATTAACAAGATAAGGTAGGGATTTAATCACCCTTCCTTGGCCCAAAAATCAGATTCCAAGCACTCACTAACCCAAGCCTAACTAAAAATGAGTAGACGTTGGCCCTAGGGACATCTCGGACTCAATTAGGAGATTATCCTAAGAGGAAAAGGTGTTGGAATTTGACTCCTGCCAAATCAGTGTCTAGGAAAGGGATTAAGGGCCGAAAGCCCGAAGGTTGGTGGTTATTTAATTAAGGAACGTCTTTGACGGAAAACCTCCCACCAACCTTGCCCTGACCTGGCTGATTAGCTTGTGGTCAAAGTCTGCATTAAACCTCCCGTGGACAGTCTAATCAGTTAGGAGTCGTCTAGGTCATAGGTCTACCTTAACTTAGTTAGAATTTTTCCTTTTATTTGTTTGCTTATTTGTTTGTTTTTTCTTTCTTTTTGTTTGTATTCTATTGTGTGATATGGCTTATAATAACAATTTTTCTAACTTCAATAATAATCCATATTACACACCGACTTCATTTTCGGATATTACCAACCCGGCATATCATAACTTTAACCAACCTAGTGTGTCGGATTGGTCTTATCCGAATCAATATAACCCATGCCCCCAATCTAATAACTATAATTTCCAGAATGATTTCAACTCTTCACAGAGTCAGTGGGGCTTCACCTCCCCCGAGTTCAATTTTCAACCAACTTGTCCTCCTTCTCCACCTTGTCCACAATATTTTCAAGATTCATACTCAGTTCCACCAGTCCAAAATAGAAAACTATCAATTTTGAAAATGAGTATGCGTGAGTCCAAACACAAATCCCAAAATCTGATGGACTCACAATTTCACCACCAATTCCAAGACAATACTTCATCTTTTCATCAAAACAATGAACTATCAACTATGAAAAGATGCTTGAAGCCATGACTCAGGTTCAAAACGCTCATAATCGTGACATAGATATGATGGTCCAATCTCTACGTTCCCACCGTTTGACCAGTTCTGATGTCACTAACCATCCTGTTAGAGCCGATGAGTCAGGTTGTTTTGGAAATCAAGGTTCCATTTCAGAATAATCATTTAAACTTGCCCAAACTCCAAATTTTGAAAAGAATATTGACAGTTTGGCAAGTTATCCTTTTCCTGAAATCGAACTTAACAATGAATATGATCATGAATCTCAACTTAGTGATTCAATTTTACTTTCTGATTTAATAATAACTCCGGTGTCTTCACCTGATTTCAATCTTTTTCCTGAGTTAACATTGAATCCTGTGCCAATTCATAATGAAATTGAATCACTCATTCTTGATGATCATATTGAACTTGACCAATTTTATACTTTTGAAAATCCTATTGACAAATTGGTAAGTTCTCATTTTTTTGATATTGAACTCAATGAGATATGTGACCTAGATTCTCAAATCTGTGATCCAGTTCAACTTTCTGAATCAATATTGACTCCTATTTTGTTATCAAACTTGAGTAATATTTTAGAGTCAGTTTTGATTCCCCCACCTATCACTCCTGAACTTGAATCACCAATATTAAGTCACATTCCATTGTTGGAAAATAAATGTGGACTTGAGTTTCACTTTCTTGACTTGGACCCACTTCCTAAACCAATCTCGACTCCTAAGCCTTTACTTGACTTAAGTCATCTTTCTGAGTCGGTATTAGTTACTATACTTCCTGAGTTCAAGTCAATCATTCTATTATTTCATACTCCATTTTGGGACAAGGTGGTTGACAAATTTGACTCCGAAATTAATTATGGAATTTGAAAATTAGATGGGGTCAAATATTTAATAAAAATCCTTCATGGATACATCATTTTAATGGGTTATATTAGTGAAATTTCTGGTGCGTTCCTCCGAACCCAACGAAAAGTCGATTGGGCCGCATTTCGTGGACCAATCAGACCACCATCGGAACCACCACCTTAAGGTAACATTTTCCTTCCCTTTCGTCTTTTTCATACATCTATGCATTAATTCATACATTGAGAACAATGCATGAGATAGGTGTGGGGGAGGGTTCTAACATAACTTTTGTTTTTCTTTTTATTAAAAAAAAATTTCTTTGCTTTTAAAAACTTTTTGAAAATAGAAATAATATTTTGACATATTTTTTGTAAGAAATTAAGTTAATTTTAAGGAATAGGAAAATCTAAATTAGGATTTCTTATACTTGGTCAAATAAGATTATTTGTTTGATTTTTAGGGTTAGAAAGAAAATTTGTCAAAGTAATTTAGTCTTGATCTTTACCTTGATGAAATATGCACACTACATACACTTACACACTTAGGGTTCAAAAACAAGATTCTTATGCCTTATAAAAATAAAAAAAGAAAAAATATCTATGAAAATTGAACAAGTCTAATTTTTGATTAGCTAGGTACTATGGCCTAAGCAAGCCTTAGTATTTATGCGAAAGATGATTAGATAAGTTTGAAAAGGAAAAATATATATATAAAATTCCTCTGATTAAGCTGGGTATTTGTGCCTAATAAAGCATAAGTATTCACGCCTAAAAGAGGTTCATATAATAAAATCCTTAGTTTTATGGCCATGTTTGCTCGAGTCCTTAAGTCCTTGGGGTATTTTCTCACCCGGTGCCCTAAGACCGTTTGGTTTGGGAGTCATCGATTAAAGGCTCATTACATGGGCAGATTAGAAAGCCTAATAGAACTAAGGAATAATACCACCAAAATATATATATATATATATAAATAAGGCATAAGAGTTAGAGTTAATGAACCCTTAGTCAAAATTTTCACAATCACAAAGTGCATATGACTTAGGGTAAAGTAATAGAATAGATAAGAAGTACAATTTGACTCCTTACTTTGATTGATAACAATTTTTTGAATAGAGACTAAGTTTAGGAATAAAAAATTCAGTTTTCCTATTACTTATAGATTGCTTAAATCTCACAATTATATTTCAAATATTTTTCTCTTTCAAAATGCCTTTCGAAAATACTAACTCTTTGTTTCTCTTTCTTTATGGATTTTGTGGGTGCAATCCGTTGAAAACCCTCACGAGACAAAACTCGTCCTCTAGGGGAAACCTAGAGGTTTAACGGCTTGTTGCACATGCTCAGTGCAATCGCGTGACCTGCGAAAGTGGTCTAATAATCCTTAGTACAGTTTAGTAGTTTTGCTCGAGGACGAGCAAAAGATAGGTATGGGGGTATGATTGGTCGCTAATGTTGCATATTTAGTATCATATTTCTATACTTATTATAGAATAAAATCTGCATTGTCTTAATTAAATGTTTAATTTATTTGCAGGCCCATTTCTTAAGGAGATGAAGAGAAATGAGCCCAAAAGCCCACCAAATTCTGAATTAAATCAGAATTAATTCGAGCTCAGTGAATCAGGGCAAAATCAAGAGGTTGAAAACTGGTTGAGAAGAATCCTCTCAGAATCGATCGGTTAAAGTCAAGAATCAAAGGCCATTTCGTCACAATCCTTGACTCAAACGAGAAAACCAACTAAAGATAAAAGCAGAAGGAAAAACCAGGGAGACCCACCAATAGGGTGTGGCCACCTGGCTACACCTGGCTGCGGAAACGCGGCTAAAGCCGCGTTTCTGCCGATGTTTAGTGGTTGTTAGGGGAGCGTTTGCTCCCCCAGTCTTCCCGGGATTCTCCTCGTGTGGGTTTTGCCTATAAAAAGCCAGTATTTGTACTGAAAATGGGACGACCATGCAGAGATAGGATTTAGCCTAGTTTTCATTTCTTGTAGTTTAGGTTTTTCTTTTCTTTTTATGTAATTTGTATGTAAGCTTAGGTTAGATGAAGATTCATGTAAGTAAGAGAGAGAGGCTTATGTTGAGAGTGACACCGATGTACCCTCCTCCTTTCTTCCATCGTTTCAAGCAATAAAAGGTAATATGTTTATGTTCTTCTTTACTTTCATTTTCTTTTTCTTCTTCCTACTTTACCTCTTTTGGTTTTATTGAGCTTGCAAGTGAATCCAGAAGCATAAGTATAATAATGTTGTCTGAGTGCCAACGATACTTCATGAAGATGTTCTCCTCCTCAAAATCCATAACACTTCATTCTTGCACGGCTTGATGATATAATGCGAACGGGGACTGAGCTCGATCCTATGACTCATGCGTTGAACGCCTCTGAAGAAAGGTAGAATATGCAAGGTTTCCAGGTAAGTCATCAACCAAACTAGGTGTGTACTTCTTTAATCTTCTTTCCTTTCTTTTATTTTTTAGTTTAGATCGCCAACACGATTTCTTTCACCACATCTTTCAAATCGTTTTCACTCTTTTTTCCAATTCATTTGTACATAGTCGTTTTCTGATTTTCTCCACTTTCTCATTCTACCGTTTTCTTTCTAACTTTAACATAACTCGTTTTCATTTTCATTTCTTTAAACAAAGAAGTACTTTCGTTTGTCTTCATAAAGATTTCAATACAAACCCTAAAAAGCTTCTATCTCTAACCCTCCTTGTGGATCACGACCCGCATAGCCACTTGCTATTGTGATAGAATTAAGCACTTGCACATCTTTATCTGAAGTTCTAAAGTTTTGTAGTTTATGTGCAGGTTCAGCTTCAATCACCGCCCGGGCGCTGCCGACCCCCAGCCCGGCACGCCGCCAGTGGCGCGCGTCCCCGGCCAGGCGCCACCACGCCCCCAGCCCTGGGCGCCACCCTCTCCTTCTTCCTCTTTTCTTTTTCTTCTTCTTCTTCTCCTTCTTCTTCTCTTTCCTTTTCTTTTCTCTTCTTTCCTCTCTCCATCTCTCTGTTTCTTTCTCTCCATCTCTCCGTTTCTCTCTCTCTTCCCGCCGGCGGGGGAAAACCGCCGCCGGCGGAGCTGACCCGCCGCCGGCGAGGGGCCGTCGCGGGCAGAGGAGCGCGGCAGCAGTAGTTGATATATTCTTATTGCATATTTAACCCATTTCTATTACTTTTAGCGTTCGGGCGATATCGGGAGCATCCGGACTCCGATTTGGACGATCCTAGAACCATTGCGATCGTGGGAAAGAGAGCTACCTTTCCATGGCCAGTTTGTGAGTGTTTTTATTTTATAAATTATATTTTTACCATATTTAGTGAAAGTGATTGATTGCGTAATTAATAAAACTTGATTATCGATAATCATTATAATTATTGTTTACTCGGTAAATCTCTGGAATGAAAACATAATAAAACCTGATTTATTATATGGGAAGATTGGTTAGTTAACGAGATTTCCAAAGTTAATAATGTTCAGAAGTAAAACTAACCACAAACTTGATAATTAAAATAGATCATTATGTTTATACTTTGGTGGGACCTACCGTATTCATAAGATAGTAATAGTGAGTATAATTAGAAGTATTTAATACTCGAATAGATGATATAGCCGTGTTACACCGGACACGATAGTTTACATACAGTGCATTATATATTCACGTCCATCTGTTACATAGAGACTTGTTAGACTAAACAGTAATGTGCATACACTCGGAACACCGTGACTTACATATCCTGTCACACGGGACACTGTTATCTCATGTACATGTATCACCGTTACACATACTATGACACGCCACACTATTATTTCGTATTCATATTCCACCGATATATAGCTGCACCACTTCACGGAATACCGTCATTTCATATATTGTTATCATCGTACATGGATTCTCGGCATATCACTGTTACACATGCATGCATGGTTTCTATATTCTTGTCATATGGATCACCATTCATATTGCATGTCATACTTATGTATTCCTGTTACATGATTGTTTCCCGTTACTGTTATTGATATTCCCATTACTGGATATATGAGCCGTTGATATGCGATGTGTGGAATCCCACATCTATTGTTTCCCGTTTCCCGTTATCGTGTTTTGTGCTATCAACAGAGCTCATGTTATGTTATCGTGTTACATGTACCATATCCTGTACTTGTTCCTGATATACTGTATAGTGAACGATAATAAAGAGAACTTGGGTATGGGAGAGACTTGACGGTTGACTAGGTCTTGTCGGGTGGATGTCTGGATCCATTCTTTGTCCCACTGCAAAGGACAGGGTAGTGCTGGCTACCGTCTGTTATAGCACATGAGCTCCCGTTTCCCGTTATTGTTTTAGCTCATTGAGTTACCATTACATGTTACAGCCTTAGCGGGCTGGCCCTGGTCTCAGCAGCCAGGGGTCTGTTTAAGGCCGTTGTCACGGTATGCACGGGATACACCCACCTGACTAGAGCTCCTCGACCATGGGTTTCCAATGAACATAATAAAACAGTATACACAATAGTGACATCGGGAACTCTTGTTATTTGGTCACTCTCTCTTTTGGATAATGGTACCCGTATGCCATGTCCGGATGGGTTCGACTGGAGTGCGGGCTCCAGTATGAACTGCCAGTGCTATGGGACACTGGAAGAGATTGATTAAAATAGCAGGCGGTATTGATTGCTACTGTTGGATAAATAACATGACTTGCCTGATACATGTATACTATTGTTTAGTTATACTTGTTACTGTACCTGATCATTTATCCGCTCTCATGTTACATGTATACTTTGTTACTATACCTGGTACATGTTACACTTACATGTATTCTGTTTTCTGTATACCTTGCAGACATCATTACTGTTTATGCACAGCATCGTATTATGGTATTATTGCATATGCCCATCAGCATGTTCACTTCTATCACGTCACCACTAGCATGTTCATTTCTATCACGTTACCACTAGACAACATTATTTATTATATAAACTGGATACGACTATAGACATGACCCGATAAGAACATGCTAGGTAGTGATGGTATTACAAGATGACATGTTTATATATTTCTACTGCTTATTATATATGCTTATTATATGGTATCACTAATAGAACATCATGTATTATATATTATTATCGTGTTTGTATTACTATAGTAGATATTACTACCTCCTTCATTTTACCACTCACTAGGTCACTTTCTGACGACCCTGGGTTTGCGTGCCCAGGTTGGAGATCCGAGTTATCGTTGGTCAGCTAGTTCATTGGATTCACATAGGAGACTCTACCATCGAGACCCTTCATAGGTATCTTTGTGCTTTATTCCTGTTATCTTAGTTATCCCTGTTTTTATATCTGTTATGATCACTAACCCCTTTCTGCAGGTATTCTTGTACTTATTTCCTTCAGGAACTCTTGTCTATATGGAGGCTATGTCCTGTACTGAGGCTTAACGTACGCGTGAGTGTGTTTTCACCTCGCGTATATACGTTGCCATAACGTCTCCATATCTTTGGGATCGGGGCGTTACATAGTGGTATCAGAGCCTACGTTCACACCTGGTGTGGGTAACCACCTGGGTTAATGCTCGAGCTCGTACTAACAGTACAATCAGAGCCAGATTGCAACTCATCTGTATCTGAATTTGGGGATTCCAGTAACGAGTACAAGAATACCATGTCCTTGACAAGTCATTCCTTGACTCTTTTGTATTCCTTACTTACCGTTGTCAACCAGAATTTCTGATTTCCTTCTCGCTTTCTTTTCATCTTATTGTTTCCAATTCGTCAGCGTTAGTTCACTACAATAATTCTCCACCCTGAGTTCCTTATAGATATCAGAGCGCGCAGTGGAAGTTTCGCGGACCCGTAACATTTAGGCTTTGGGGCTGGAAATATTGTTCTCCCTCCTGAATTGAAATTTCGAGGATGAAATTTTTTGTAAGGTGGGGAGAAATGTAACCCCCTGATCCCTGATGTACGTATCACAGTATCAGTACTCGATACGACGTATAAAATTGATTTAACCTTTCTATTAGTCAGATTGAGCCGATTTTAGTTTCAGATATTATTTGTCAATATTTTAGATTTTTCAGAATTTTCTGAAATTTTTCTAGATTATTTGGAAAATCTCCGTAGTCGGTGTCGACTGATACCGATAATCGACTTTATGATTTTTAATTCACAAACGGAATAGAATTAGGAGAATTCACTTTTACCTTATGTCTTAGAATCACATTAGCTACGTATTGGTATTTTGGAAATTTTTCTTAATTTATCAAATTGGGTCAAACCGGTGTCGCCCGATGTCGGTAATACACTTCTAGATTTTTAACTTACAACTCGGACTTTATTTTATGAATCCGATTTCACATTCCTCCTCCATGTAATATTCTCTCTTTTCTGTAATTTTTGGAAAACTTTCAGAGCTAGTAAAATTTTAACCCAATAAAATAATAATAAACTATCCTTTTTCTATTTTTCTATTTTTCTTTTTCTTTCTTTTTCTTCTCCTTTCTTCCAGAGTTCTCCTCCACCGCCATTTTTCCACCGCCTCTCTCTCCCCTATAAAAATTCTCTCTCCCCTCACTCTCTCTCTTTCTCTCTCTCTCTCACTGTCCCACTCTCCATCTCTCTCTCTCTCTGGCCCAGACGGGCGACCTGACCCATGCCCGCGGCCAGGCCACCCCGGCCAGCGCCACCCGGGCGCTGCCGACCCCCAGCCCGGCACGCCGCCGGTGGCGAGCGTACCCGGCCGGGCGCCACCGCACCCCCAACCCTGGGCGCCACCCCTCCTTCTTCCTCTTTTCTTTTCTTCTTCTTCTTCTCCTTCTTCTCTTTCCTTTTCTTTTCTCTTCTTTCCTCTCTCCATCTCTCTGTTTCTCTCTCTCCTTCTCTCTATTTCTCTCTCTATTCCCGCCGGCGGGGGAAAACCGCCGCCGGCGAGGGGCCGTCACGGGCAGAGGAGCGCGGCAGCAGCAGTTGTTGCTGCCGCTGCTGTTATATGTTTATGGGTTCGGGTGGAAACCCGAACCCATAATCCACCTAAACCCTAACCCAATTAACCCTTTGAAACCTGTTAACCCATTAACCCATTTACGTAAGTTATGGGTTTGGGTATTGGATCCAACCCGACCCGTTAACAGCCCGAACCCGCATTCGCAACCCAATAAAGGTAATATTATAGAAAACCCCCTGATAAATTATATTATTTGCAATTCATATATTTTTATTGCATATTTAACCCATTTCTATTACTTTTAGCGTTCGGGCGATATCGGGAGCATCCGGACTCCGATTTGGACGATCCTGTAACTGTTGCGATCGTGGGAAAGAGAGCTACCTTTACATGGCCAGTTTGTGAGTGTTTTTCTTTTATAAATTATATTTTTATCATGTTTAGTGAAAGTGATTGATTGCGTAATTAATAAAACTTGATTATCGGTAAATCATTATAATTATTGTTTACTCGGTAAATCCCTGGAATTAAAAATAATAAAACCTGATTTATTATATGGGATGATTGGTTAGTTAACTAGATTTTCGAAGTTAATAATGTTCAGAAGTAAAACTAACCACGAACTTGATAATTAAAATAGATCATTATGTTTATACTTTGGTGGGACCTACCGTATTCATAAGATAGTAATAGTGAGTATAATTAGAAGTATTTAACACTCGAATAGATGATATAGCCGTGTTACACCGGACACGATAGTTTACATACAGTACATTATATATTCACGTCCATCTATTACATAGAGACTTGTTAGACTAAACAGTAATGTGCATATACTCGGAACACCGTGACTTACATATCCTGTCACACGGGACACTGTTATCTCATGTACATGTATCACCGTTACACATACTATGACACGCCACACTATTATTTTGTATTCATATCCCACCGATATATAGCTGCACCACTTCACGGAATACCGTCATTTCATATATTGTTATCATCGTACATGGATTCTCGGCATATCACTGTTACACATGCATGCATGGTTTCTATATTCTTGTCATATGGATCACCGTCATATTGCATGTCATACTCATGTATTCCTCTTACATGATTGTTTCCCGTTACTGTTATTGATATTCCCGTTACTGGATACATGAGTTGTTGATATGCGATGTGTGAAATCTCACATATATTGTTTCCCGCTTCCCGTTATCGTGTTTTGTGCTATCACAGAGCTTATGTTATGTTATCATGTTACATGTACCATATCATGTACTTTGTTCCTGATATACTGTATAGTGAACGATAATAAAGAGAACTTGAGTATGGGGGAGACTTAACGGTTGACTAGGTCTTGTCGGGTGGATGTCTGGATCCATTGTTTGTCCCATTGCAGGGGACGGGGTAGTGCTGGCTACCGTCTGTTATACCTCATGAGCTCCCGTTTCCCGTTATTGTTTTAGCTCATTGAGTTCCCGTTACATGTTACACCCTTAGCGGGCTGGCCCTGGTCTCAGCAGCCAGGGGTCTGTTTAAGGCCGTTGTCCCGGGTATGCACGGGATACACCCACCTGACTAGAGCTCCTCGATCATGGGTTTCCAATGAACATAATAAAACAGTATACACAATAGTGACATCGGGAATACTTGTTATTTGGTCACTCTCTCGTTGGATAATGGTACCCGTATGCCATGTCCGGATGGGTTCGACTGGAGTGCGGGCTCCAGTATGAACTGCCAGTGCTATGGGACACTGGAAGAGATTGATTAAAATAGCAGGCGGTATTGATTGCTACTGTTGGATAAATAACATGACTTGCCTGATACATGTATACTATTGTTTAGTTATACTTGTTACTGTACCTGATCATTTATCCACTCTCATGTTACATGTATGCTTTGTTACTATACCTGGTACATGTTACACTTACATGTATTCTGTATACCTTGCAGACATCATTACTGTCTATGCACAGCATCGTATTATGGTATTATTGCATATGCCCATTAGCATGTTCACTTCTATCACGTCACCACTAGCATGTTCATTTCTATCACGTTACCACTAGACAACATTATTTATTATATAAACTGGATACGACTATAGACATGACCCGATAAGAACATGCAAGGTAGTGATGGTATTACAAGATGACATATTTATATATTTCTACTGCTTATTATATATGCTTATTATATGGTATCACTAATACAACATCATGTATTATATATTATTATCGTGTTTGTATTACTATAGTAGATATTACTACCTCCTTCATTTTACCACTCACTAGGTCGTTTACTGACAACCCTGGGTTTGCGTGCCCAGGTTAGAGATCCGAGTTATCGTTTGGTCAGCTGGTTCATTGGATTCACATAGGAGACTCTACCATCGAGACCCTTCATAGGTATCTTTGTGCTTTGTTCCTGTTATCTTAGTTATCCCTATTTTTATATCTGTTATGATCACTAACCCCTTTCTGTAGGTATTCTTGTACTTATTTCCTGCTGGAACTCTTGTCTATATGGAGGCTATGTCCTGTACTGAGGCTTAACGTACGCGTGAGTGTGTTTTCACCTCGTGTATGTATAACGTCTCCGTATCCTTGAGATCGGGGCGTTACACCAGTCGACACCGAGTATCACCTCACAGTGGCAACTCGACACCTTGTATGCTCTAAGCATATGTTAAGAACTCGAGAAGCCTATAATCGAGCTGAGAGATTGGCGATTTCCTCTCATCGACTATGCCTTACATGGTCTGCTGCCAACTGATCCTAAAGAAGCGGCATCCATCAGACGAAGGTCTCTCTGTTTCTACTACTACGATCCAATTCTGAAGACACTTTACCGTCGTTCATATGACGGTGTCCTCCTCCGTTGCCTTTCTAATTCAGAGGCGCAAGAAGTGCTTAACGAAGCACACGGCGGCATATGCGGAGCTCATCAGCCAGGTCCAAAGCTCAAAGATGCAAAACATGCCAAATCCATGCAGACTTCATACATCAGCCTCCAGAGTTGCTCCACCCAACTGTTGCTTCATGGCTATGTGAAGCACGGGGAATCGATGTCGTAGAGCCAATCAACCCCTCTTCAACAAGAGGTCACCGGTTTATCCTGGCAATAACTGATTACTTTTCAAAGTGGGCAGAAGTCATACCACTGGTAGAAGTCAAAACTTCTAACATGGTGAATTTCATCAAACACCATATCATCCATCGATTTGGTGTCCCTAGGCGGATCATCCATGATAACGGTCCCCAATTCAAAAGCCAGATATTCTATCGGTTCTGTGATAAATACCAAATTCAAAATGTGGTTTCAACTGCCTATAATCCCGCCGCTAATGGCTTGGCGGAAGCGTTCAACAAAACAATCATCAAGTTACTCAAGAAGTTCGTCTCCTTGAATAAGCAAGATTGGGACGAGAAGCTTAGTGAATGTCTTTGGGCCTACTGATTGGTACACAATGTTGCATATTTTACCACATAATCCCCATGCATATTGCAAATAAATATATGATTTTTACTCATCTTCTCTATATATTTGCAGGTTCACACTCTAATGGAGAGATAGCTCATTAATCACTTTAATTAGCAATAATTAAAGGGATTAAATTTAAGATTAAAGATAAAGCCTAAGATTTGAATTTAAGATCCAGAGAGATCCGCGTAACAACTGAAGATTCTAGAAAGCCACGTGGATAACAACCTCGTAACAAACTTGTAACAAAATTTGGGATCCAACGGCCACAAAAGTGCCGCGCCTTGCCGCGGATCCACCGCAAAATCTGGGCCATTCAATCCCAGATTTGGTCACCTATTCGTCTTCTGGAGAGTTCTCTCAGGGCCTATAAATACTGCACCTGGACCTGCGAGCAAAAACGGATCAGAGAAGAGAGAGAGATTAGTGTAAAGCTTTGTATTTTTGTTAGTTTTTCTCTAGGATTTTTGTAGCTCTCTATGATCTTCTTCTTCCCTAGATACTTTGTAAAAGAGAGAGATTGTGAGAGAGAGAGAGCTTGTGTAATCAAGGTGTGACAACTTGAAGCAACAAGGATTCATCCATTCTCCTTCCTCTACTTGAGCTTGGTTCTAGTTTACTTGCTTTCTTTACTTGCTTTCTTTACTTTCTTGCAATTTACTTCATGCTTTGTTTTCTTTTGTAATGGCTAGTAGTAGCTAATTCTTTCTCCATGTACTAGCTAACCACTAGCCTTGCTATCTTCACTAACTCATGGGTGATTGCTTTATTTCATCTTGCAAGTGTATGATCTTCTCTTCTCCGATGGGTTTCTTTCATTACTTGGCAAGTATCTTGTTATAATTCTCCATATGATTCATGTGTGCCTCATTTAGAGCCTTGTCTTTGAACAAGTGCCTTGATGGAACATGGAGATGGATCACCAATATGCTATTTGATGTACAACTTCTTTAAGTCCATTATTGAATGTTGTATGTTCTTCATTTGCATCCCTTGAGTGTAGCTCTTTTGATTCCATTATTGAAAGTCTAACTTGTAGGCCTATGACATCTATGGAGGCTACAAGACAAGTCCAAGAATGAGCTCCCGTCATCCAAGTGGGAAGGTAATTAGACCAACACGCAAGACAAATCCATGCCGATGAATCAACATGAGGCACACATTCACTATCACGGAGTTTAGTAAGTCTTTAGCAAGGTAGTAAGGTTAGCTAGTCATGGTCTTCTTTTATTCAAAGTCTTTTCAAGTTTTCTTTTCTTTTTAGTGTGAATACCAAAGCAAACCTCTTCTTGATTTCTTTTCACTTTCATCATGAACATATCCATCCATTCTTTCACTTCTTTTTCCCATTTGTTTTATTTTTACAAGCATAGAAGAATCTTCGTTTTACATCTTCACTTCGATCCGTAACGCTTCCATCGCTAGCTCTCCCTGAGAATCGACTCGGTATAGCTCTATGCTATAACGGAGATAGGAAATGGTATATTAATCATCTTTCATACATTTGTGGAGTAATCAAAAGCACTTGAGGTTGTTTCTAAACCTTCTCATTTTACATAATA
>JAVJIF010029735.1:0-56905 GCA_038442645.1 Agave tequilana
AACTTGAAGCAACAAGGATTCATCCATTCTCCTTCCTCTACTTGAGCTTGGTTCTAGTTTACTTGCTTTTTTACTTGCTTTCTTTACTTTCTTGCAATTTACTTCATGCTTTGTTTTTCTTTTGTAATGGCTAGTGTAGCTAATTCTTTCTCCATGTACTAGCTAACCACTAGCCTTGCTATCTTCACTAACTCATGGTGATTGCTTTATTTCATCTTGCAAGTGTATGATCTTCTCTTCTCTGATGGGTTTCTTTCATTACTTGGCAAGTATCTTGTTGTAATTCTCCATATGATTCATGTGTGCCTCATTTAGAGCCTTGTCTTTGAACAAGTGCCTTGATGGAACATGGAGATGGATCACCAATATGCTATTTGATGTAAACTTCTTTAAGTCCATTATTGAATGTTGTATGTTCTTCATTTGCATCCCTTGAGTGTAGCTCTTTTGATTCCATTATTGAAAGTCTAACTTGTAGGCCTATGACATCTATGGAGGCTACAAGACAAGTCCAAGAATGAGCTCCCGTCATCCAAGTGGGAAGGTAATTAGACCAACACGCAAGACAAATCCATGCCGATGAATCAACATGAGGCACGCATTCACTATCACGGAGTTTAGTAAGTCTTTAGCAAGGTAGTAAGGTTAGCTAGTCATGGTCTTCTTTTATTCAAAGTCTTTTCAAAGTTTTCTTTTCTTTTTAGTGTGAATACCAAAGCAAACCTCTTCTTGATTTCTTTTCACTTTCATCTTGAACATATCCATCCATCTTTCACTTCTTTTTCCCATTTGTTTTTATTTTTACAAGCATAGAAGAATCTTCGTTTTACATCTTCACTTCGATCCGTACGCTTCCATCGCTAGCTCTCCCTGAGAATCGACTCGGTATAGCTCTATGCTATAACGGAGATAGGAAAGGGTATTAATCATCTTTCATACATTTGTGGAGTAATCAAAAGCACTGAGGTTGTTTCTAAACCTTCTCATTTTACATAATATTTGTGCTAAAATTTCACACAACTCTTTCCCAATCAATACACGTGTGTAGGGGGAGCTTCACATCTCCTCTTATGCATTACAGATTATGTGTTATGTGAATTGGGGCTTGTCATCCCTTCTTCATGTAATGCATATATGTAGGGAACTAACTTAGCTCTTCCTTTTCATGAATGTATATCGCATATAAACTTTTATTGATCTGTTTATGATTACCCCTTTATTGATTCTATGTTTCGGATAAAAAGGGGGGAGAAAAATTTATTGATTTTGTTTTTACTTTAACCCCTTTGTTGATGATTGACAAAAAGGGGGAGAAGTATTTAAGATATATGCATGTTTTCTTTGCTTAAGGGGGAGAAGTACATGTTTTCTTACTTAAGGGGGAGTAGTATTTGTGTTTATGCATATATGTTTTATTTTGCAAATAGGAGAAAAGTATTTGATTTGTTTGATCTCCATATATTTGCATACATGTTTATGAGCCTTCATTGCATATTTATTTATTTATTGTTATGCATGAGTTGAGGGGGAGCTTCTTTGAAGCTTTACTTTAATCCATGCATATATAACTTCATGAGTTTTATCATCATCAAAAAGGGGGAGATTGTTGGCCCGAAGGCCCATCACTCTAGTTTTGATGATGATCAACTCATGTAGTTATAGTACTAATGATCTTGTGTTTAATTAGTGACAGATTCATGATCAAGATCATAGTAGGTGTGTAGCTTCAACAAAGGATTTAAAGTCAAGTTTTGGAGCTAACACGGTTTGATTCAAGAGCATGTGCATCAAGACCACATCGAGTACTCAAGAGGAGTCTAGCTCTATGGATCGTGTTTGGACCAAGTCAAGATGATGAGAAGACTTCAAGTGAAGACTTCAAGAAGATGAAGACTTGAGTCTAGGTTTGTTTTTGTAAGATTTTGTTTTAGATTAAAATGTAAAGGATAGAATAGTTGGTGGATTGCTCAAGTATATATTACACACACACACTCTTGATAGTTTTGTTTTTACAAAGATTTTCTTTTAGAAAAATACATATTTGGTTTTTGGTATTAAGTTTACATGTTTTTAACCAAAACAATTTTAGAGCTTAATGTCAAAAACATAGATATTTCACCATGTTGTGTAGTGGATCATATCCATACACTCTATGCTTTCAAAGTTGTTTAAATATCTTGTTTTTGTATTTGGAGAAGTTTTGGAAAAGATAAGTTTTAGAAAAACAGTTTTGGAAAATACTGTTTTTCATTTGAGCCAATATTTCTAACTTACAAAAATAGTCCAAATCATTTGTAACATGCCTTGATTTTGTGCAAGCATGTTTGTTTATCAAAGTATATTGGTAAACTATTTTTGTAGATTTTTTAGTATTTTATGGGATTTTATTTCATTCAAAAAGACCAAGTTTTAAATTCCCTTGACTGTGCTGAATGGCTTCAGCCGGTCGACCGCTCAGTCGACCGAAGCCTGAAGGCGGTCGACCGAGCGGTGGACCGACCCGGTCGACCGCTAGAGAGCTTCTGCTCTCTGGAAAGCCCCGGTCGACCGGACCAGTCGACCGGCAGATAGCTCTGCTCTCTGTTCCAGTAGCTCGGTCGACCGACGAGCGGTCGACCGTTGCTCCAACGGTCGGAAAAATGACTGTTGGCGGTCGACCGGCCGGTCGACCGACAGTTCTGTCAGACCCCAACGGCTAGTTTTTCTAGCCCTATAAATTTGGGGTTTGGGCATTGTTTTTCTCTAAGATTTCAAGTGGACTTTGAGCCAGTTTTTCCCACTTCTTTAAAAGAGTTTTCTCCACTAATTTGAGAGCTAATACTTCCAATCAAAAGGGGAGTTTTTATCAAGAGTGTTAAAAGAGATTTTCTTGAGTTTTCCTCCACCATCTCTTTCCTTATTTTCTCACACATACACTTGAGCTATCCATTACTATTCATCCTATAGGAGTGTTGTAGTGAGATTGTTTTTAGGTGATCAAAGTGTTGTGATCACCAAAGACTTCTTTCTTGTTCTTTGAGGATGCGGACAAGTGTGTTCGCGGTGTTTAGAGTTCGTGTGTGAACTCTTGTTTGAGGTACGGCCTCGGCGAGCTTGTGGGGCTTGCGGTGTGTACGGGACTAGGGAGTCCGAGGGCTTGTAGGTGTTGCGGCACCGAGGAGTGATCCATTGGGATCGTGCATAGTGGAAATCCTTCGTGTGTCGAAGGCGGGGATGTAGAGCAAGTGTGCTCGAACCTCGAAACAAATCCCTTGTGTTTGCGATTGCTCACTCTCTCTATCTCTTGTTTATATCTTGCATGCTTAAATTGTGTTCATCTTTATATGCTTGATATACCTTGTGTGCTTAATTGATATATGCTTGGGGATTGTTTGCTAACACTTGTATTCAACCAAGAGAGCCAACGCGGCACCTCAACCCTTATCTAGGGGAATCTAGAGGAGTTAGTCCAGAGCCCTTCACGGGGAATTCGGCTACACTCTTTTGTTATACGTGGTGTTTAGTTTAAATAGTTTGTTTGGGTCATAATAGTTTTTATTCCGCATTATTTGGCATTTAGTGACCATTAGATTAGCCGTCACCTATTCACCCCCCTCTAGGTGATTCTACAGTTTGTGTCTCTCAAGTTTTACCTCAGAGGCGTGATGTTCAGCAACGCGAGGTCCATGTTTTTTTCTCAAAAAATGAGACCCGTGTCTGTATACCAAAATGCGAAACTCATGAAGTCCGCATTTCTGAAGTTTACCAAACAAGCGCGCAGTCTGCGTCCCTTCTCAAGGACACGAGACCCGCGTTTTTGTGCCAAGACGTGAGGTTCGCGTCTCTTCTAAAAGACGTAAGACTCGCATCTTAAAGCACGAGGTCCACGCCTCTTTTGCAGAGAATGAGCCTCGCGTCTCTAATCCAAAAGTGAGCCCCGCGTCTCTGAGACCCGTGTCTTAAAGTTAAGGCATAAGACTCACATTCACCTCCCGATTGCTGAGGTCAGGGCTGAACTGGGAAGTGCTCATCCTTAGAGACTTAAGGTTGGTTTCTTTGATCCTCCTCCGACGAATCTAAGAGACTACTTGACAAAGAAGAGGAACATCCATCAAATCACTCCACAATTCTGCTATGAACGGTTCCTCACGGCGGTGCTATCTGAATGCCACTGCGGCTCAAATGTAAGCAAACAGTTAGTGTTCAACTGGTTATCAGCATCGCCAGTCTCTCACTTGACCAAGAGGCGGCGCTCCTGCACGAGGAGAACTTTCTCTGCTGCGGAATATCCTTAAGTCACTGCAAATATGGTAGGTTCAAATACTACGCCAAATAGGACAAACAGGAAGAAGCCGATAGTCAGCTCCGACGAGTCTGACACTAAGTTGAAAGGAGTTTAGTAGTATACTCGTGCACAAACTCGTACAATAGCCCCAATAGACTACATTGCCCTAACCCGGGGCATTGAAACAAGCGAGGTACACTCTGCCATCGTGGAATCACATGCCCTAAACTCTTCCGTAAAGAAAGAAGCCTTCGCGTACATGGCAGCGACTCCTGAAGAAGTGGCTAAGCACCTTAAACAACAAGCCCAAGTCCAGAGGGAGCAACTCGATATGATTCGTGCTAAACAAGAATCTATCGATACCCTTAGGTAGATATTTTCGCAATTGCTTGAGGACAAAAAGAAGAAGTCGAAGACCAAGACTTCTTCTAAGAAGTCTAAGGGCAAATGGAAGGAAGGGGAGAGTTTATCTTCTGCACTTACTGAAGATGAAGAGCATTCCAACTCTGAGCCATCCAACCTCCATCTGAAGAGGAGGTTAATTTAGAGAACATAAGCACTCAATCCAAAAGGATGAGCAAACTGGAGCAACGTCTTGAGGCCCTATCCAACCCGAAAGACCTCTAAGAATCAAGAGTGGTCCGGCCGTATCCGACTGAGTGGTATCTTGTCCTGTACCCTCCTAAGTTCAAAGCTCTGACCCTACAGGCATTCGATGGCAAGGGGTCACCGAACCAGCACATATACTACTTGAAGTCTCTGACCAAGAATGTAGTATCAAATGATGCTATTTTGCACATTTGTTCATCGGCACCCTAAAGGGGATTGCTTTTGAATGGTTCATGAAGCTCTCAGAAGGCTCTATCAAGAACTGGTTTGACTTGGAAAAGCTTTTCCTTGCCCGTTTCTTCGAAGATGATTCAGAAATTATCATGCCAACTCTCTTAACGACAAGGCAATGGAAAGGAGAGCTAGTTAAAGTGTTTGTCGAGAGATTTCAGAATATGTCACTTCGATGTCCCAGTGGTATGATCCAGGCCACCTTGGTGGAAACATGCCACCACAATTTGTAAACCTCACTCCTAGCTCAGATAGGAGTGGCTGAAAGCCGTACCTAAAAGCAGTTAGTCCAGCAGGACAAACAAGCAGAGAAGATCATCGCCAGGGTTAAGGCAGAAGAAACAAGACCAGACTCGAGAAGTTGAAAAGGCACGCGCCGGAAGCGTCTTTTCAAGCTAAAGGAAAGACACACCGGTAACAGAGATGAAATCTCCCTCTAAGCCCCACCTGGCGAGAGGTGGTAGTTCTTCAAACCAACCATGCACCAATAAGTAATACTCCTTTAAGGATGAGCATGTTGATTTGTTGTTCAAGTTACTCAACAAGAGCAAAAAACTGAAACTTTCTGAAGCTAGACGTCCTGACGAGGTGAGCAAGACTGACAATCCCAATTACTGCTTGTAACATAGGATGCTAGGGCACCCTACCAAGAGTTGCTACATTTTCAAAGACATCCTCCAAGCTTTGATTGATGCAGAGGTGCTCAATCTCCGCCCGGAGCAGAAGAAGGTGACAGCTAACATGACGTCATTTCTTCAGTCAGAGTACAACCTCCATCACTAGCCGTAGTAGTTCCCATCCTGAAAGGAGAACTAAGGGTAATCAATACAGACCCACACCACCAGCGGGAGAAAGCTCTCATACCTGTTCCTACTCCTCAAGGAGAGACCATATGAGTTAATCCCCACCTCATCAAAGGCTAGCAGTGGACTACTGTTACCAACAGGAAGTCTAGAGACAAAACAAAAGCCTTACCTTGCAATGTGGTATGTGCTTCCTCCTGAGGAGGAGACAATCATCCTTGCTGTAGAGCGAAATTCACTGCTCATAGTGGGGACTTATTTGGGTTAGTTGTACTTGAAGAAGTACAACAAAGTGGTGGCAAGTCCGCCTAAACCCGCCAAGAGCCAACCAAGTAATCCAGAAGAAACCCATGGAGAAGCAAAAGGAGCTTCGATATGCTAGAACTTTCCCAAAAGACAAAGCGGAGGGATCTTCAGCACCTTACTGCTTTGATGCTTTGGCACAGCTAGCCAACATCCCGGCCAGGATTACCCTCTATGAGTTCCTAGGACTGTCCAAGTCAACAAGGGAAGCTCTTAGAGAAGCTTTGTCGATGTTGAGGCCTTCATGGCCCAGATTTTGGCTAAACCAGAGAAGGAAGATGACGAAAATTGCCTCCACGCCTTTCAATATATCCCGCATAACTTTCACTCCAGACGACATGAAAGTCAAGGAAAATATAATAGGCCCCTGTACTTCACAAGGTACATTGGATCATCTAAGGTGAGCCACATTCAGGTGGATTTAGGATTCAAGTTGAGCATCATGGCCCGCCGAGTCATGCAACACTTGAAAATTTTCACTCATCGATTGAGCGCCACTTAAAAACTACCATTTATGGCTTTAATGCTAATAGTACATGCCTGATGGGAAAGATCAAAACTCAAATGCCAGATCAGGGACCTAATATCCGAGATGACGTGCTATGTTATTGATGTTGACACTTCGTATAATTTGTTACTGGGATGACCATGGATTCACCACAATTTCATCGTTACCTCTACTCTCCATCAAGTCATAAAGTATGTTGACGGTGATAGAAAAGTCTGAACATTGATTGCCGAAAGGCATCCATTCAAGGGAGTAGAGAATTACTTCACAGACTCTCTCCTGTACCAGGATTCTCAAGAAGCAGACGAGAATCCTTAGCCAGAGGAACTGGACTCTGGTAATGAATCTGATATCTAGCTAGAGGCAGAAGAATAATGTCTTTGGGAGATAAATCCTCTTGTAACGAGCATTAATAAGGTCGATGTCAATAACATGACCAATAATGTAGGCAAATGGTATATTAATGAAGAATTAGATTTGGTTTATTTTCTGTGTTTGCTTCTGATTCTATACCATCAGATACTAGCCCGATGTAAATGATGACCCATGGTCAGCAATAGATGTCCTAACATCATTGCATACACCAATGAGATCATCTCTCACGGCATATTAAAGCGTCAGTGATATGCAAGAAACCTTCTTCGAGGTCCCAGCAAGATGAAAAAGGTCAAAAACTGATCTTTTTTAAAAGAGTCGAGTCTAACCAATGATTCGTGAAGACTCAGAAAGCGAGACTGAACTCCCTCAGTTCTCTCATTACAAGCCAATTGTAGGGGTATGACCTAACAAGTGCTCTTGACTTGAACTTTGGCAAAGGAAGGCGAACACTGCTTCGATCTTTCGTTCCAAAAGGAAAAGCCCCTGACTATTATCACCAACTCGAAGAGGGTTGGGCTATGTGTAAACTCCAATTCTATCAGCCTCCGAGTCTGAAGAGTCATTATATCATGACCATTTGAGTTTCTACCTGCACACAGAAAATACAAAATTTCAGAAATAGTGCAAGGTGCTCAATGCTACCGGATAGTAAGTGGCTATGCGGCTCGTGATCCACAACAATGGACTAGCGATGGAAGCTTTTTGTAAGTTCTCCTTAGTTCACAAAAATGATTAAAGTTCTTCTCTTGTTCTTTAAAAGAAGAAAAATAAGTTATGTTAAATTATGAAAGTGGAAGGTTGGAGTAGATGGAGAAAATAAAAAGATGGAATTATACAAAGAAAGTAAAAAAGTGAATAGGGTTGAGAGTTGATAATGATCTAAACTAAGGATAAAAGAAAGAAAAAGAAAACTAAAGAACTTACCTACCTCTCTGGTTGATGACTTACCTGGAATCCTTATCAACGATGTACCTTTGCTTGAAGGCGAGCGAAGCATGACAGATGAGATCTTCCCCATACTCGATCTAAACTATAAAATGAAGGTGCAAGCTATACTACCATAGAAACGATTGTTCATTATCATAGGCCATCAGTGACATTTACAAGGGTGAGCCAAGTTTGAAGCTATTGGAGTCATATGGATTTATAAACACAGAAGAGAGAAGCAACAAAAATAAGAGTGAAAAAGAAACTTTGATCAAATTAAATAATAATGAAAAAAAGAAAGAATACTTACACCAGTGTCTCTCTCAGTACAAGCATTACTCTTGTTCTCCCATAAAACTATTCTTCGATCTCAGTTACATTAAAAAAATTACATTTAAAAGATAAAGAAAAACCCAAGTTAAACCTATACAAGAATCCATCTATTCTCTACTTGATCGTCCCTTTACCTCTGAATTTGCAGGTAATTATAGGATAAATGGGGAGAGGAGAGCACGCTTGAGGATGAGACTAAATCGCTATCTCAACAAAAAAAGATCTTCTGATAAGGTTGGAGATAAGGTTGGAGATATGGACGAAATCGCTTGCTAATAGAAAAAATCTTTTGATAATGTTGGAGATAAATATTTGAATATTTGTTTATCTCTTGATCTTCAGTTGGATTTTGTCTTATCTTTCTAAATCTTTTAAATATATGACCGAATCTTTTAGATATCCCTTTGTATATTGATAGGGTTGCCTTTGGACTTCTGGATTTGCCTTTATTCTCGTTTATCCTTGTTGATTCTCCAAGCTAACCAACTGGATCTTTAAAAATTTGACTTTAACTTAATTAGATCTGGGTTTTATTCTCTCTGATATGCTAAATCTTCAGTTGTGATTTAAATTCTCCTAAGAATTTGATTTAGTTGGCTTTGATTTGTGATTTATCTTCTCCCATCATATCCTGCATAAATTAGGTATTAAGACAGTATAATTGCAGAATTTATTATAAAATGGGTGTAGAAATGTAATAACAAATATGCAATATATGTGTCTAAACATACCCGCAAACCTATCCTTTGCTTGTCCTCGAGAAAAATAATAAAACAAAACTAACCTAACTCACGTTCGTAGGAATCACGAATGCACTTAGTATTTGCAACAAGCCGTTAAACCTTTAGGCTACCCCTAGAGGACGAGTATTGTCTCGTGAGGGTTTTTAGTAGATTACACCCATAAAATCTAAAAAGAAAAGTGTTAGTATTTTTGTAAAGCATTTTAAAAAAGAGAAAAATATTTGAAGTATTATTGTAAAAGTTTAAGTAATCTATAAGTTATAAGAAAAATCAAAAGTTTCATTTCTAAACATAGTCTCTATTCAAAAACTTGTTATCAATCAAGGTAAGGAGTCAAATTGTATTTCTTATCTAGTCTATTACTTTACCCTAAGTTGTTGGCCCAGAGGCCATTCACTTTAGTTTTGATGATGATTAACTCATGTAGTTATAGTTTACTAATAATCTTGTGATATTTAGTTTCAGATATTTGATCAAGATATTAGTAGGTAATTAGCTTCAACAAAGGTATTTTAGAGCTTTCACATGGTGATTCAAGAGCTCGAGCGTCAAGTTCACATCTAGCACTCGGTTGGAGTCAAGCTCGGTGGATCACATTTGGATCGAGTCGACTTGGAGACGGAGTTCTACAAGAAGATCTTAGTTTGTTTAATTTAAGATTGTGTTTAGATCTTGTGTAAAGATTAGATAGTGTTGATATGCTCAAGTTCACATTACACACACTTATTTAAAGTTTCATGTTTGTTTTTGGTTTAACCGGTTTCGGTTTTTCAAATATATGATTTTCATGAATAGATAGAATCAAAACAAGTATACATGATTTAATATATATTAGATTTGATCTATATACATCTATGATTCATCTATTTAGAAAAACTTATTTTGATAGTCTATTTCATGAGTTGAAGTTTGTATTTAAACAAAACTTATTTTTGGATTTCATGTCAAAAACATATATATAATATCTTTCAAGCATATTAGATTCTATCCATATACAATATGCTTCAAAGTTGTTTAAATATCATGTTTTTGTATTTACATGTGTTTTGAAAAAATCGGATTTCCATTTCAAAATTCAAGTTTTGAAAAAAATGGATTTTAGTTTAAGGCAAAATTTCAATATCACAAAAATGGTTCAAATTGTTTAAACTATGTGTTGAATTTTTATCACACATATTTGTATTTCAATGATCTAATAAGAACTTATTGATTGAGGTTTTACCTGCACACAAAATACCGAATTTCAGAACTAAGAATGAAAAGTGCAAGTTACTCAATTCTACCGCAATAGCAAGTGGTTATGCGGGTCGTGATCCACAAGGAGGGACTAGCGATGGAAGCTTTTCTAGCAAGTTCTCTTTTATGCTACCATTAATGGTTAAAGTTCTTCTTTAGTTTCTTAAAAAAAGAAAAATAAATTACAATGAAGTTAGGCAGAAAGTGAGAGATTGGAAAGATGGAGAAAGCAGAATTGGATATACACAAAGAAATGGAAAAGGAATGGCAAAAGAAGTGGGTGCTGTTGGTGTTGGTGATCTAAACTACAGAAATAAAGAAAAGAAAGAAAAGATTAAAGAAATACTTACCTCCTTTGGTTGATGACTTACCTGGAACCCTTGCATGTTCTACCTTACTTCGGAGGCGTTCAACGCATAAGCCATAAAATCGAGCTCAGTCCCCATTCGCATTACATCATCAAGACGAACAAGAATGGAATGATGCGAAGTCTTGAGGAGGAGAACATCATCATGAAATATCGTTGGCACTCACACAAACATTGTTATACTGATGCTTCTAGATTCACTTGAATGCTCGTCATAACCAAAAGAGAAAAAGTAGAAAGAAGAAGAAGGAAACTAAAGTAAAGACGAACATAAAAAAAATTACCTTTTATTGCTTGCAGAAACGATGGAAGAAAGGAGGAGGTATATCGGTGTCACTCTTAACATAAGCCTCTCCCTCTTACTTACATGAATCTCAATCTAACCTAAGCTTACAAAGAAATTAAAATTACATAAAAAGAAAACAAAAACCTATACTACAAAGAATAAAAAACTGGACTAAATCCTATCTCTGCATGGTTGTCCTCATTTACAGTGAAATACCTGCCTTTTATAGGAAAAAAAAACCAGAGGGGGAGGCGTGAGAAGATAAGGGGAGCAAACGCTCCCCTTATCTCGACCAAAGAGCCGCGGATCCGCGGCCTGACTGTGGCTAGGTGGCCACAGCCAGGGGGTACAACTCCATGTTTCGCGTTTTGGTTTTATCTTCAGTTGGATTTCTCGTTTCAGCTCTTGGATTTGACAAAACGATCTTTGATTGTTGGCTTTAACCACTTGATTTGGGAAGATCCATTTCAACCGATTTTCAACCTCTTCGATTTGCCAAATCTGCCCTGATTTCCTGATTTAAAATTTATTCTAAATTAAATTAGAATTTGGTGGGCTTTTTGGGCTCGTTTCTCTTCCCTCTTCTTTAGTACTGGGCCTGCAAATAAACTAAACAATAATTAGAAAAATCAGAGTTTATTCAATAATAGATATGAGGATATGATAATAAATATGCAATATTAGTGACCGATCACACCTCCATACCTATCTTTTGCTCGTCCTGGAGCAAAACAACTAAACTATAGTAAAAATAATTAGACCATTTTCGCAGGTCACGCGATGCACTGAGCATGTGCAACAAGCCGTTAAATCTCTAGGTTTCCCTTAGAGGACGAGTTTTGTCTCGTGAGGGTTTTCAGTGGATTACACCCACAAAATCCATAAAGAAAGAGAAACAAAGAGTTAGTATTTTTGAAAAGCATTTTGAAAGAGAAAAATATTTGAAATATAATTGTAAGATTTAAGTAATCTATAAGTTATAAGAAAACTGAAATTTTCATTCCTAAACTTAGTCTCTATTCAAAAATTTGTTATCAATCAAAATAAGGAGTCAAATTGTACTTCGCATTTAGTCTATTACTTTATCCCAAGTCATATGCACCTTGTGACTGTGAAAATTTTGACTAAGGGTTCATTAACTCTAACTCTTATGCCTTATTTATATACATATATATATATATTTTGGTATTATTCTTTAGTTCTATTAGGCTTTCTAATCTGCCCATGTAACGACCCTTTAATCGATGACTCCCAAACCAAACGGTCTTAGGATACCGGTGAGAAAACACCACAAGGACTTAAGGACTCGAGCAAACAAGGCCACAAAACTAAGGATTTTATTATATGAACCCCTTTTAGGCGTGAATACTTATGCTTTATTAGGCACAAATACACAGCTTAATCAGAGAATTTATATATATATATATATATATTTTTCTCAAACTTATCTAATCATCTTTCGCATAAATACTAAGGCTTGCTTAGGCCAAAGTACCTAGCTAATCAATAATTAGATTTGTTCATCTTTCATAGTTATATTTTTTTCTTTTTTTCTTTTTTTTATAAGGCATAAGAATCTTTATTTTTGAACCCTAAGTGTGTAAATGTATGAAGTGTGCATATTTCATTAAGGTAAAGATGAAGACTAAATTACTTTGATAAATTATCTTCCTAACCCTAAAAATCAAACAAATAATCTTATTTTGACCAAGTTTAAGAAATTCTAATTTTGTTTTTCCTATTCCTTAAATCTGACTCAATTTCTTACAAAAAATATGTCAAAATATTGTTTATATTTCAAAAGGTTTTTAAAAGTAAAGAAAAAGTTAATTTTTTTTAATAAAAAGAAAAACTAAGTTATGTTGAACCCTTCAAAATTTGATTGAGCTTTTATCTGCACACAAAATACAGTATTTCAGATTTTAAGATTAAAGAGTGCAAGTTACTCAGTTCTACAGCAAAAGCAAGTGGCTATGCGGGTCGTGATCCACAAGGAGGGACTAGTGATTGAAACTTTTCTAGTAAGTTCTCTTTTATGCTACTATTAATGGATAAAGTTCTTCTTTAGTTTCTTAAAAGAAAAGAAAAATAAACTACAATGAAGTTAGACAGAAAGTGAGAGATTGGGAAGATGGAGAAACAGAATTGGATATGTACGAAGAAATGAAAAAGGAGTGATAAAAGAAGTGGGTGTTGTTTGTATTAGTGATCTAAATTATAGAAATAAAAGAAAAGAAAGAAAAGATTAAAGAGATACTTACCTCCTTTGGTTGATGACTTACCTAGAACTCTTGAATGTTCTACCTTGCTTCGGAGGCGTTCAACGTATAAGCCATAAGATCAAGCTCAGTCCCCATTCGTATTATATCATCAAGAAGAATAAGAATGAAATGATACGGAGTCTTGAGGAGGAGAGCATCATCATGAAATATCGTTGGCACTCACACAAATATTGTTATACTGATGCTTCTAGATTCACTTGAATGCTCATCATAACCAAAAAGAAAAAGTAGAAAGAAGAAGAAGGAAACAAAAGTAAAGACGAACATAAAAAAAATTACCTTTTATTGCTTGCAGAAACAATGGAAGAAAGGAGGAGGCGGTGTCACTCTCAACATAAGCCTTTCTCTCTTACTTACATGAATCTCAATCTAACCTAAGCTTACAAACAAATTAAAATTACTTTAAAAAAAATAAAAACCTACACTACAAAGAATGAAAAACTGGATTAAATCCTATCTCTGCCTGGTCGTCCTCATTTACTGTGAAATACCTGCCTTTTATAGGCAAAAACCCATAGGGGGAGCCGCAGATCTGTGGCCTAGCTGTGGCCAGGTGGCCACAGCCAGGGGGTACAGCTCCATGTTTCGCGTTTGGTTTTATCTTCAACTGGATGTCTCATTTCAGCTCTTAGATTTGACGAAACGATCTTTGATTGTTAGCTTTAACCACTTGATTTGGGAAGATCCATTTCAACCAGTTTTCAACCTCTCTGATTTGCCAAGATCTGCCCTGATTCCTTAATTTCGAATTTATTCTGAATTAAATCAGAATTTGGTGAGCTTTTTGGGCTCGTTTCTCTTCCCTCTTCTTTAGTACTGGGCCTACAAATAAATTAAACAATAATTAGAAAAAGCAGAGTTTATTCTATAATAGATATGAGAATATGATAATAAATATGCAATATTAGCGACCGATCACACCCCCATACCTGTTTTTTGCTCGTCCTCGAGCAACACAACTAAACTATAGTAAAAATTATTAGACCATTTTCGCAGGTCACGCGATTGCACTGAGCATATGCAATAAGCCGTTAAACCTCTACGTTTCCCCTAGAGGACGAGTTTTATCTCGTGAGGGTTTTCGGTATTTTACACCCACAATATCCATAAAGAAAGAGAAACAAAGAGTTAGTATTTTCGAAAAGCATTTTGAAAGAGAAAATTATTTGAAATATAATTATAAGATTTAAGTAATCTATAAGTTATAGGAAAACTAAATTTTTCATTCCTAAACTTAGTCTCTATTCAAAAATTTATTAACAATCAAAGTAAGGAGTCAAATTATACTTCTCATCTAGTCTATTACTTTACCCTAAGTCATATGCACCTTGTGACCGTGAAAATTTTGACTAAGGGTTCATTAACCCTAACTCTTATGCCTTATTTATTTTTATATATATATTTTTTGTGGTATTATTCCTTAGTTCTATTAGGCTTTCTAATCTGCCCATGTAACGAGCCTTTAATCGATGACTCCCAAACCAAACGGTCTTAGGGCACCGGGTAAGAAAACACCCCAAGGACTTAAGTACTCGAGTAAACAAGGCCACAAAACTGAGGATTTTATTATATGAACCCCTTTTAGGTGTGAATACTTATGCTTTATTAGGCACAAATACCCAGCTTAATCAGAGGATTTTTATATATATCTTTTCTCAAACTTATCTAATCATCTTTCGCATAAATACTAAGGCTTGCTTAGGCCAAAGTACCTAACTAATCAATAATTAGATTTGTTCATCTTTCATAGATATGTTTTTTCTTTTTTCTTTTTTTTTTATAAGGCATAAGAATCTTTATTTTTGAACCCTAAGTGTGTAAATGTACGAAGTGTGCATATTTCATTAAGGTAAAGATGAAGACTAAATTACTTTGACAAATTATCTTCCTAACCCTAAAAATCAAACAAATAATCTTATTTTGACCAAGTTTAAGAAATCCTAATTTTGATTTTCCTATTCCTTAAAATTGACTCAATTTCTTACAAAAAATATGTCAAAATATTGTTTCTATTTTAAAAAGGTTTTTAAAAGTAAAGAAAATGTTAATTTTTTAATAAAAAGAAAAACCTAAGTTATGTTAGAACCCTCCCCCACACCTATCTCTTGCATTGTCCTCAATGTATGAATTAATGCATAGATGCATAAAAAAGAAGAAAGGGATGGAAATATTACCTTAAGGTGGTGGTTCCGGTGGTAGTTTGATTGGTCCACAAATGTGGCTCAATCGACTTTTCGTGGAGTTCAGAAGAACCCACCAGAAATTTCTCTAATATAACCCACTAAAATGATATATACATGAGTGATTTTTTATTAAATATTTGACCTTATCTAATTTCCAAATTCCATAATTAATTTCAGAGTCAATTTTGTCAACCGCCTTGTCCGAAAATGGAGTGTGAAAAGATAGAATAATTGACTTGGACTTAGGAAGTACGGGAACTAATACTGACTCAGGAAAGCGACTTAAGTTAAGTAAAGTTTAGGAGTCGAGATTGGTTCAGGAAGTGGGTCCAAATCAAGAAGGTGAAACTCAAGTCCACATTAATTTTCCAACAATGGAATGTGACTTAATATGGTGATTCAAGTTCAAGAATGATAGGTGTGGGAATCAAAACTGACTCTAAAATATTACTCAAGTCGGATAACAAAATTGGAGTCAATATTGATTCGGGAATTTGAATTGGATCATAGATTTGAGAAGCTAGGTCACATTTCTCATTGAGTTCAATTTCATAAAAATGATAACTTGCCAATTTGTCAATGGGACTTTCAAAAGTATGAAATTGGTCAAGTTCAATAAAATGATCATCAAAGATGGGCGATTCAATTTCATTATGAATTGGCACATGATCCAATGTTGACTCAGGAAAAAGATTGAAATCAGGTGAAGACACCGGAGTCATTATTGAATTAGGAAGTAGAATTGAATCACTAAGTTGAGGTTCAAGATCATATTCATTCTCAAGTTCTATTTCAGGAAAGGAATAACTTGCCAAGCTGTCAATATCATTTTCAAAATTTAGAGTTTGGGCAAGTTCAAATGATTGTGCTGAAATGGAACCTTGTCTTTTAAAACAACATGACTCTTCAGCTCTAACAGAATGGTTAACGACATCAGAACTGGCCAAATGGTGAGAACGTAGAGTTTAGACCATCATATCTATGTCATGATTACGAGCGTTTTGAGCCTGAGTCATGGCTTCAAGCATCTTTTCATAGTTGATAGGTTCATCGTTTTGTTGCGATTGGTCTTGAAAAGATGAAGTATTATTTTGAAATTGGTGGTAAAATTGTAAGTCCATCAGATTTTGTGATTATTGTTTGGACTCATGCATACTCATTTCCAAAATTGATGGTTTTCTATTTTGGACTGGTGGAACTGAGTATGAATCTTGAAAATATTGTGGACAAGGTGGATAAGGAGGACAAGTTGGTTGAAAATTGGACTCGGGGGAGGTGAATCCCCACTGACTCTGCGAAGAGTTGAAATTATTCTGGAAATTATGGTTATAAGATTGGGGGCATGGGTTATATTGATTCGGATAAGACCTGTAATACCCCGTTCCTGGAATACGTACTTAGTTGCGTATTCAGTTTTTCGATCGTATTTTTTCGATTTACTTCCTGTATTTGACCGATTTCAATATCAAATATTATTTTCCAATATTTTAGATTTTATATGATTTTCTGGAATTTTCCTGAATAAATTGAAAATCTTCAAAACCGGTGTCGACCAGTGTCGCTGATCGATTCCCGGATTTTTATCTTACAAACAGTCAGGAAATTCTAGAAAGTCCTTTAGGCATTATTTCTTAGAATCGTATTTCTTACCTAAATACTTTTTCTGGGAATTTTATGATTTTATGAAAATTCCACCGGAGTCGGTAGCTAACTGATTCCGGGATTTTTAGTTTTAAAACTATAAATTATTTCTCCAAACGAATTTCACCATGAGTCTTAAAATATTATTATTGATTTTTGGTAAATTTTACGAGTCGTTCCAAGATACTTGATTTCGGGACGATTTCGGTATTTTCCGAAATGTTTTCCGCATCTTCGACTTAAACCCGGGAACTTGTCTTTTTATATTTTTATTTTCTAAGTCCAAGAAAATATCTTCATTTATAAATTCTTTTCCTTTTTCCTTTCTCTTGTTTTCCTTTCCTTCCTTCACAAGCCACAAGATTTCCAATTTCCAAAAATTCCAATCTTTTCCAATTTTCCAACAAACTCCACAAAACTCCACACACTTCCTCATTAATGCCCCTCTTTCTCTCTCTCTTCCATGGCCGGCCAAGTGGCCAAAAGAGGGACACCTCACCTCCCCTATTTGCAAAAACCCCCTCTCTTCTACCTTATTTACATCTCCTTTACAAAATCTAAAACCTATATAAACATTTCCTTTACATTTCTTTTCCTTTTTCTTCATTTCACCAAAGATTTAGCCCTCACCAAATCCTCCTCCATCTCAAACTCCACCACCAACTCCAAAAGCTCACCTAAGTCTTCATCTCCTCTTCAACTACCACTACTTTGGAATTGAGATCGTAGTTTTCTTCGTCGTTTACATCGCCAAGGATCAAGTTGGTGATATTGTCGACAACAACCTTTTCGGAACTCGTAAAGCTTCAAGTAGCCGTTCTTTGTGAGTATTTTTACTCACCAAGACTTGTTCAATTCCTAGTATACTGGTGGTTACAATTCATGTATGCTTATGCCTTCAAAATCATGTTTTTAGACCATCAAACACAACCATCAGAAATTCTGTTTTGCACTCTGTTTTCCCACGATTAGTCGACTTGACCTAGGTATTAGTCGACTAACCCATCTGTTTTGAAACGTAACCTTTTCTGGAACACAGTTTTAGTCGACTTAGACTATCTATTAGTCGACTAGAAATCTTTGTTAGTCGACTACACTTTCCACCCTAGTCGACTAACTTTTCCTGAATCAGAAACTCAACTCTCTGTATCACAGACTTAGTCGACTTAAGTATCTGTTGGTCGACTTATAATCATTGTTAGTCGACTAACCCTTCCACCTAGTCGACTAACTTTTCCTGAAACAGAATTCCAACTCTCTGGAACCCAGTTTTAGTCGACTAATCCAGACTGTTAGTCGACTAGAGACCACTATTAGTCGACTAACCATTCCACCTAGTCGACTAATTCAGGCTGTCTGTTATAGTTGCCTTCCTTTCTGAATTTGGATCTTACCCTTGATACATGTGCGATATATTATTCTTGTTTATGCTTCATGACTGGTACCTCATGATCTATTACTTGATGGATGCTACTTCTTGCTACTTCATGACTTGTTGTTATATAGTCTTACTTCATAACTTGTTAAATAAGGAATATCTCCATTTCATCATGCCATCACTTAACACTAAGTATGATACACTTGACTTTTGTATAAAATGGACCAACTTACATGTGGGTCGGGGGAAACATGCGGATATCGATATGTGTTCGTGTTTACAGTGGTATTAGGTATATTGTACAATCATATTTCCGGTCTGACCTGTGGGCCTCCAGGGGACCGAGGGGAGTGCTTGCTCCCTCCTTACTGGTACCATCATGATAAAGGGCATACATAAGTCCCTCCTGTTAGCCTAGCGGCTGGTTTCCGTCATCAAGCAACGGAACAATCCTGGACCGTTGTCCCGGGCATGTACGGGACCCACTGTAAACATAGTTCGTTGATAATCCCGCTGGTTTCCAATAACAACCTTGCTTTACTAGGATATGGATCTATGTGCCCTGGGACGCTGGGTCACATAGCTAGATATCACAGTAAGACAAGTAATAATAATAATAGACTCTAACTGTGGATTCATTGCATTCTGACTTTATCTCTTCATGCTTCCATTATTCGTTGATTGATATTCATATCACTGTTCTAACTTCCTTATCCTTGTTTTATAGCCATTTGGCTATAGCCTACTCATTGTTGGGAGGTCCTGACTCCCTTGGATTTGTATGTTCAGGTTCCGAAGCTTGGATCGAAGTGGAGCCTTCCACAGAGGATCAAGCTTTTCTTAGTGAGCAGGCCGACTAGTTCCAGTCCTTTGTGCCAGACTTCTCTTTTTGACTCACGGGATCTTCATCCTACTCGTGAGCCTTTTGTGTTCATATTGTATCTTTTACTTTTGGACTTGGTTGTGATAAAAGATACATGTAATGTGTAATATTTTATCATATCTTGTGATAACTTGTACTTGTACTTTTAAGTTGGCATATGTATGTGTATCACGCTTTGTCGTGTACTCTGATCCTTGTTGTACTTCATGCTTAGCGTATATACGCGGGGGCACTTTCTGACCTACGTATATACGTCGCAGTGACGTCTCCGTATCCGCCAGGATAGGGGCGTTACAGGTTGGTATCAGAGCCTAGGCTCTCACACCTATAGTACAATTAAGCAGCAAATTTCATAATTTGCTATTGCCAACTACAATGTACAAAGTTATCGAGTTCTTCTTGATTCCTTCCCTTGTGTCCTAAAATCCTTCCATTTTTCCCAATTCCAGTTATCTTTTCCCCAACTAAGTATGGAGAGAAGGTCAGGTCGTAACAACCTTGGGCAAGCATCAAATGGACCCACGGGAGAGAATACCGATATTCTGAGGGTCATTCAGACAATGATGGAGAATCAGCAACAACAGACGGAACTCCTTCGGCAAGAGTTAGCAGCTCCAAAGGAACAGAGGCCGGGAAATATTTCAGACTTCAGACGGCTGCAACCAGCCATATTCACGGGTGAAGAGAAACCCCTGGATGCTGAGCAATGGCTGACAGATACCTCTGACTTGTTGAATGCAGCTCGAGTTCCAAAGGAGAATCAGGTGGAGGTTGCTAAGATTCAATTGAAGGATATAGCCAGAACATGGTGGCTAGCTGAGGAGGCAAGATTGGAGAAGCCTGTCACCTGGGACACATTCTCCAAGAGTTTCTATAGCAGATTCTTCCCTGCCACTGCTCAGAAGGACATGGAAGAGCAGTTTATCCGACTTCAGCAAGGGAATAGGTCCGTGGACGAGTATGCCGCGGAATTTCTCAGACTTAGCCGCTTTGCTCCATACATGGTAACTGATGAGGATAAGCGGGCAAGTAGATTTCAGCAGGGCTTGCAGATGGACATCCAGGTCTTCTTAATGCCCCAGCAGCTGAAGACTTATTCAGAAGTTCTCACCATAGCTCGAGAAGTGGAGCATGGGCTAGAGAAGAAGCAAGTGAACCAGATGAGGAACCAGGCCATGAAGAGGCCATTTCCACCAATGGGAAGAGGAGGCCCATACAGAGCAGCAAAGGTTCAGACAATGAGGCAACCATTCCGACCAGCTCCTTACCAGACGGCCCAACCATTATCCTTCTGTAGCTATTGTCAGAAACCAGGTCACATTCAACAGAATTGCCGTAGGGCAAATGGATTATGCTTGGTATGTGGTTCCCGAGACCATTCCATAGAAGCCTGTCCACACAGAAGAATGGGGATAGCCGGCCAGCTTTGCCAGCACTACCGGGACCAAATGGACAGAGATCACTTCCAGGGCCACTTGGACAGAGGAACCAAGGACCGATGATCAGGAGAGCTCCTCCCCCTCCTCCACAACAAGCTATTCGCCCAGTTCAGAGAGGAGCTAGGACTGCAGCAGGGCGTGGAAGGGGTCAAGCTTATAATCTGACGGAAGAAGAGGCTGGGACTTCTGAGGAAGTGATAACAGGTAAGATCAGGGTACACTCAAAACCTGTTTTAGCCCTCTTCGATTCCGGTGCTTCCCATTGTTATATCTCAGATCATTTTGTGGCATTGCATTCTATACCTGTTAGATCTTTAGACCACAAATGGGAGATTAGTACAGGGAATGGAGTAGTCATATCCTCTAGAGTTTGTGCTGATTGTCCAGTAGAACTTTGTGATAAAACCTTGGCCATAGATATGCTCGTACTAGACACCAAAGGGTACGACGTAATCTTAGGCATGACCTGGCTCAGTCAATATTATGCAGTTATTGACTGTAGGGAGAAGAAGATTAATTTTAGAATCCCTCTTCAGCCTGAATTCCAATTTAGTGGAGAAGTGAAGTCTACCAAGAGAAAGACTCGGATGACTACTTCGGAGATTCAGAAGAAGGAATACCGGTGTGGGATGAATTCCCAGAGGTGTTTGCTGAGATCTCAGGACTGCCACCTGAAAGGATGATTGAGTTCTCTATTGATACTGTGCCTGGAGCAGCTCCTATATCCAAGGCTCCGTACAGGATGGCACCGACGGAGTTAGAGATTCTAAAGAAGCAGCTACAGGAATACTCTGACAAGGGATTGATTCGGCCAAGTACTTCACCATGGCGAGCTCCAGTATTATTGGCAAACAAGAAGGATGGTGGTAAAAGGCTTTGTATTGATTATAGAGAATTGAACAAAGTTACCATCAAGAACAAGTATCCCTTACCAAGGATTGATGATCTGTTTGATCAGCTTCATGGAGCCCGTGTATTCTCTAAGTTAGATTTACAGTCGGGTTACCATCAGCTGAGGGTGAAGAAAGAAGATATTCCGAAGACGGCATTCAGGACCCGTTATGGCCACTATGAATTTCTAGTTATGCCTTTCGGAGTCACCAATGCCCCTGCAGTTTTCATGGATTTGATGAACAGAGTGTTCTCGCCCTATTTGGATCAGTTTGTAGTTGTTTTTATAGATGACATCTTGATCTATTCAAAGAACAACAGGGAGCATGCAGAACACTTGAGGATAGTATTGCAGACTCTCCAGCAGGAGCAGCTTCATGCTAAGAGGAGCAAGTGTGACTTTTGGTTGGACAGTATGGCCTTCCTTGGACACGTGATTTCAGCAGAAGGAATTTCAGTTGACCCCAGCAAAGTCCAGGCAGTGAAGGATTGGCCAATTCCAAGGACGGTGACGGAGATTAAGAGTTTCTTGGACTAGCCGGATATTACAGACGCTTTGTCCAAGATTTCTCTAAGATTGCTGCCCCGTTGACCAAGCTCACCCGGAAAGGAGAAAGATACATATGGACAGAAGAATGTACTGCAGCCTTTGAGCAATTGAAGTAGAGACTTATTTCAGCTCCAATCTTGAGGACTCCCTCAGGAAGAGGAGGGATGGTCATATTCAGTGATGCATCAGGAAAAGGCCTGGGGTGTGTACTAATGCAACATGGTCATGTTATAGCTTATGCATCCAGACAACTGAAGACTCATGAGCGGAATTACCCAACTCATGACTTGGAGCTAGCAGCTGTTATATTTGCCTTAAAGATCTGGAGGCATTATCTTCTGGGAGACAAAGTGTTGATATACACGGATCACAAGAGCCTCAAATATATTTTCACACAGAAGGAATTGAACATGAGGCAGAGACGGTGGCTGGAGCTAATGGCGGACTATGATATAGACTTGCAATATCATCCGGGCAAGGTCAATACAGTTCCAGATGCACTGAGCAGGAAGCCAGAGAATAGAGTGCTAGTCCAACTTACTCAGCAGAAGGAGTTGATTCAAGACATCATAAGATTGGACTTGATGATAGTTCAAGGAACTGATAAGGCAGGACAGTTCATGACCTTGCAGATTCAGTCAGCATTGATAGATGAGATCAAGGGAGCTCAAAAGGAAGACCCCAGATTACAGATATTCCGAGCTCAGGTAGAGGCTGGATTGAGGACTGATATCTGTATTCATCCAGATGGTGCACTATATTTTGGTAGCAGACTTTGTGTTCCCAAGGAGAAGTTCGACAGAAGATTCTAGCAGAAGCACACAGTTCAGCCTATTCCATACACCCAGGGGGAACCAAAATGTATCAGGACATAAAGAAGCAGTTTGGTGGAATGCTATGAAAAGGGAGATAGCTCAGTATGTAGCCAAGTGCTTAGTCTGTCAGCAGATAAAGATAGAGCATCAGAGATCAGCTGGACTTCTACAACCCTTACCGATACCCGAATGGAAGTGGGAGCATATCACCATGGATTTTGTCACGGCATTACCTCGCAGTCCTAAGGGTAATAATGCTGTATGGGTAATCATTGATCGCCTCACCAAATCAGCTCACTTCATACCATTCAGAGTAGGCCAGACAACAGAGGTTTTGGCAGACAAGTACATGAAGGAGATAGTTCGTCTACATGGAGTTCCAGTTAGTATTGTATCAGATAGAGATTCCAGATTCAGATCTCATTTCTGGGAAAGTCTCCAAGAAAGTCTAGGAACTCGTCTGAAATTCCGTACTTCATATCATCCTCAAACAGACGGACAATCTGAAAGGACTATCCAGATTCTTGAAGATATGTTGCGGGCCTGCATGATTGAATTCAAGGGATCATGGGAAGACCATCTTCATCTAGCTGAATTTTCTTATAATAACAGCTATCAGGCTAGTATCAAGATGGCACCATTTGAGGCATTGTATGGAAGGAAGTGTAGGTCACCGATTTGTTGGGATGAAGTCGGTGAGAGGAGACTTTTGGGGCCAGAGATCCTGATTCAGACAACAGATAAAGTCAGAATCATCAGAGATCACCTCAAGGCAGCTCAGAGTCGGCAGAAGAGTTGGGCTGACACACAGAGAAGGCCATTGGAATTCCAGACTGGAGATCATGTGTTTTTGAAGATATCACCTACAAAGGGGTAATCCGGTTCGGTACTCGTGGAAAGCTTAGTCCGAGATATATCGGCCCATTCGAGATTTTGGACCGAGTGGGAGATGTGTCTTATAGATTGGCATTACGCCATCTTTGGACGGAGTGCACAATGTTTTCCACGTATCACAGTTGAGGAAGTATGTCAAGGATGATAGTCATATCCTGGATCACTCAGAACTGGAACTACAACCGGATTTGTCCTATCAAGAGCAGCCGATGGCCATTTTGGACAGAAGTGTTAAGACATTGAAGAACAAGGCAATACCATTAGTGTTGGTGTCTTGGAACAGACATGCGCCAGGAGAGGCCACGTGGGAACGAGAGGATGTTATCCGTGAACGTTATCCGCAACTCTTCACAACTTGATTGGTAAAATTCTTTCTTCTTATCCTTCTCTACCGTTACCTTTCATTTCCTGAAATTTCGAGGACGAAATTTTCTGTAAGGTGGATGGATTGTAATACCCCGTTCCTGGAATACGTACTTAGTTGCGTATTCAGTTTTTCGATCGTATTTTTTCGATTTACTTCCTGTATTTGACCGATTTCAGTATCAAATATTATTTTTCAATATTTTAGATTTTATATGATTTTCTGGAATTTTCCTGAATAAATTGAAAATCTTCAAAACCGGTGTCGACCAGTGTCGCTGATCGATTCCCGGATTTTTATCTTACAAACAGTCAGGAAATTCTAGAAAGTCCTTTAGGCATTATTTCTTAGAATCGTATTTCTTACCAAATACTTTTTCTGGGAATTTTATGATTTTATGAAAATTCCACCGGAGTCGGTAGCTAACTGATTCCGGGATTTTAGTTTTAAAACTATAAATTATTTCTCCAAACGAATTTCACCATGAGTCTTAAAATATTATTATTGATTTTTGGTAAATTTTACGAGTCGTTCCAAGATACTTGATTTCGGGACGATTTCGGTATTTTCCGAAATGTTTTCCGCATCTTCGACTTAAACCCGGGAACTTGTCTTTTTATATTTTTATTTTCTAAGTCCAAGAAAATATCTTCATTTATAAATTCTTTTCCTTTTTCCTTTCTCTTGTTTTCCTTTCCTTCCTTCACAAGCCACAAGATTTCCAATTTCCAAAAATTCCAATCTTTTCCAATTTTCCAACAAACTCCACAAAACTCCACACACTTCCTCATTAATGCCCCTCTTTCTCTCTCTCTTCCATGGCCGACCAAGTGGCCAAAAGAGGGACACCTCACCTCCCCTATTTGCAAAAACCCCCTCTCTTCTACCTTATTTACATCTCCTTTACAAAATCTAAAACCTATATAAACATTTCCTTTATATTCTTTTCCTTTTTCTTCATTTCACCAAAGATTTAGCCCTCACCAAATCCTCCTCCATCTCAAACTCCACCACCAACTCCAAAAGCTCACCTAAGTCTTCATCTCCTCTTCAACTACCACTACTTTGGAATTGAGATCGTAGTTTTCTTCGTCGTTTACATCGCCAAGGATCAAGTTGGTGATATTGTCGACAACAACCTTTTCGGAACTCGTAAAGCTTCAAGTAGCCGTTCTTTGTGAGTATTTTTACTCACCAAGACTTGTTCAATTCCTAGTATACTGGTGGTTACAATTCATGTATGCTTATGCCTTCAAAATCATGTTTTTGGACCATCAAACACAACCATCAGAAATTCTGTTTTGCACTCTGTTTTCCCACGATTAGTCGACTTGACCTAGGTATTAGTCGACTAACCCATCTGTTTTGAAACGTAACCTTTTCTGGAACACAGTTTTAGTCGACTTAGACTATCTATTAGTCGACTAGAAATCTTTGTTAGTCGACTACACTTTCCACCCTAGTCGACTAGAAATCTTTGTTAGTCGACTACACTTTCCACCCTAGTCGACTAACTTTTCCTGAATCAGAAACTCAACTCTCTGTATCACAGACTTAGTCGACTTAAGTATCTGTTGGTCGACTTATAATCATTGTTAGTCGACTAACCCTTCCACCTAGTCGACTAACTTTTCCTGAAACAGAATTCCAACTCTCTGGAACCCAGTTTTAGTCGACTAATCCAGACTGTTAGTCGACTAGAGACCACTATTAGTCGACTAACCATTCCACCTAGTCGACTAATTCAGGTTGTCTGTTATAGTTGCCTTCCTTTCTGAATTTGGATCTTACCCTTGATACATGTGCGATATATTATTCTTGTTTATGCTTCATGACTGGTACCTCATGATCTATTACTTGATGGATGCTACTTCTTGCTACTTCATGACTTGTTGTTATATAGTCTTACTTCATAACTTGTTAAATAAGGAATATCTCCATTTCATCATGCCATCACTTAACACCAAGTATGATACACTTGACTTTTGTATAAAATGGACCAACTTACATGTGGGTCGGGGGAAACATGCGGATATCGATATGTGTTCGTGTTTACAGTGGTATTAGGTATATTGTACAATCATATTTCCGGTCTGACCTGTGGGCCTCCAGGGGACCGAGGGGAGTGCTTGCTCCCTCCTTACTGGTACCATCATGATAAAGGGCATACATAAGTCCCTCCTGTTAGCCTAGCGGCTGGTTTCCGTCATCAAGCAACGGAACAATCCTGGACCGTTGTCCCGGGCATGTACGGGACCCACTGTAAACATAGTTCGTTGATAATCCCGCTGGTTTCCAATAACAACCTTGCTTTACTAGGATATGGATCTATGTGCCCTGGGACGCTGGGTCACATAGCTAGATATCACAGTAAGACAAGTAATAATAATAATAGACTCTAACTGTGGATTCATTGCATTCTGACTTTATCTCTTCATGCTTCCATTATTCGTTGATTGATATTCATATCACTGTTCTAACTTCCTTATCCTTGTTTTATAGCCATTTGGCTATAGCCTACTCATTGTTGGGAGGTCCTGACTCCCTTGGATTTGTATGTTCAGGTTCCGAAGCTTGGATCGAAGTGGAGCCTTCCACAGAGGATCAAGCTTTTCTTAGTGAGCAGGCCGACTAGTTCCAGTCCTTTGTGCCAGACTTCTCTTTTTGACTCACGGGATCTTCATCCTACTCGTGAGCCTTTTGTGTTCATATTGTATCTTTTACTTTTGGACTTGGTTGTGATAAAAGATACATGTAATGTGTAATATTTTATCATATCTTGTGATAACTTGTACTTGTACTTTTAAGTTGGCATATGTATGTGTATCACGCTTTGTCGTGTACTCTGATCCTTGTTGTACTTCATGCTTAGCGTATATACGCGGGGGCACTTTCTGACCTACGTATATACGTCGCAGTGACGTCTCCGTATCCGCCAGGATAGGGGCGTTACAAGACCAATCCGGCACACTAGGTTAGTTAAAATTATGATATGCCGTGTTGGTAATATCCGAAAAAGAGGTTGGTGTGTAATATGGATTACTATTAAAATTAGAAAAATTATTATTATAAGCCATATCACACAATAAAACACAAACGAAGAAAAAAACAAACAAATAAGCAAACAAAGAAGAAAAAAATTCTAACCTAAGTTAGGGTAGACCTTTGACCTAGACGACTCCTAACTGGTTAGACTGTCCATAGGAGGTATAATGCAGACTTTGACCACAAGCTAATCAGCCAGGTCAGGGTAAGATTGGTGGGAGGTTATCCGTCAAAGACGTTCCTTAATTAAGTAACCACCAGCCTTCGGGCTTTCGGCCTTAATCCCCTTCCTAGACACTGATTTGGCAGGAGTCAAATCCAACACCTTTCCCCCTTAGGATAATCTCCTAATTGAGTCCGAGATATCTCTAGGGCCAATGTCTACTCATTTTTAGTTAGTCTTGGGTTAGTGACTGAGGAGATTGTTTATGGGCTAAGGGAGGGTAATGACTTCCCGACCTTATCATGTTTATAGGACAAGCCCTTAGATCAATTTAGTGCAGTGTATAAGAAAAGCAACACTTAAGCAATGTAAACAATCCAAAAGTGTTCTTATACTAGATGCTATGCACACGTACCTTTGCACCAGCACTCTTCAACAGTAAATAGAAAATGTAATGAAATAGACACGTGCCTAAATGCAAAGTCTAAATTATTTTTTAGCATTGACAATCATCATTTTACTATTTAGGTTAAAAATATATATACAGTGAGTCAAATAAGGAGATAAATGCTACAGATATTTAAACCACGCAATTCAGCCAACTTGCAGAAAATACATATTAGTAGTTCACTCAGTTTGCCATAGGACTGTAGCAAATTTGAGGGCTTCTTGGCTCTGCTTTCTTGAGCAGAGTCCAAGGCCACTTATATATTCACTGCAGCAAGAATTCCTTATTGTTAAATCTGTACAAAAAACAAAAATGAAAGTTAACAAAAAATGTAAACTTTTAAAGAGAATTGCTTACCGTCCCTCCCCGGCAACGGCGCCAAAATTTTGATTGAGGTTTTACCTGCACACAAAATACCAAATTTCAGAACTAAGAATGAAAAGTGCAAGTTACTCAATTCTACCGCAATAGCAAGTGGCTATGCGGGTCGTGATCCACAAGGAGGGACTAGAGATGGAAGCTTTTCTAACAAGTTCTCTTTTATGCTGGCATTAATGGTTAAAGTTCTTCTTTAGCTTCTTAAAAAGAAAAGAAAAATAAATTACAATGAAGTTAGGCAGAAAGTGAGAGATTGGGAAGATGGAGAAACTAGAATTGGATATGTATAAAGAAATGGAAAAGAAGTGATAAAAGAAGTGGGTGTTGTTGGTGTTGGTGATCTAAACTACAGAAATAAAAGAAAAGAAAGAAAAGATTACAGAAATACTTACCTCCTTTGGTTGATGACTTACCTGGAACCCTTGCATGTTCTATCTTGCTTCGGAGGCATTCAACGCATAAGCCATAAGATCGAGCTCAGTCCCCATTCGCATTACATCATCAAGACGAACAAGAATGAAATGATACGGAGTCTTGAGGAGGAGAGCATCATCATGAAATATCGTTGGCACTCACACAAACATTGTTATACTGATGCTTCTAGATTCACTTGAATGCTCATCATAACCAAAAGATAAAAAGTAGAAAGAAGAAGGAAACAAAAGTAAATACGAACATAACAAAAAATTACCTTTTATTGCTTGCAGAAATGATGGAAGAAAGGAGGAGGTACATCGGTGTCACTCTCAACATAAGCGCCTCTCTCTTACTTACATGAATCTCAATCTAACCTAAGCTTACAAAGAAATTAAAATTACATGAAAGAAAACAAAATCTTACATTACAAAGAATGAAAAACTGGATTAAATCCTATCTCTGCATGGTCGTCCTCATTACAGTGAAATACCTGCCTTCTATAGGAAAAAACCCAGAGGGGGGAGGCGTGAGAAGATAAAGGGAGCAAACGCTCCCTTATCTCGACCAAAGAGCCGCAGATTCGTGGCTCTGGCCGCGGATCCGCGGCCTAGCTGTGGCTAGGTGGCCAGAGCCAGGGGGTACAGCTCCATGTTTCGCTTTTTGGTTTTATCTTCAACTAGATGTCTCGTTTCAGCTCTTAAATTTAACGAAACGATCTTTTTTTGTTGGCTTTAACCACTTGATTTGGGAAGATCCATTTCAACCAATTTTCAACTTCTCTGATTTGCCAAGATCTGCCCTGATTCTCTGATTTTGAATTTTTCTGAATTAAATCAGAATTTGGTGGGCTTTATGGGCTCGTTTCTCTTCCCTCTTCTTTAGTACTGGGCCTGCAAATAAATAAACAATAATTAGAAAAAGCCGAGTTTATTCTATAATAGATATGAGAATATGATAATGAGTATGCAATATTAGCGACAAATCACTTATTTTTGTGGAATTTACGTGATTTTATGGGATTTTTTAGAAGTCAAAATAACCAAGCTTTAAATCCCTAATTTGCTGGACTGGTCTTCTGCCGGTCGACCGCTGCAAAAGTCAGTCGACGGTTCGGTCGACCGACGTGCACAAGCGTGCACGCCAGCTTGAGTTGGTGGGCTGGTCGACCGAGCGGTCGACTGGTCGAGAGTTCCGCTCTCTGAAAATGGCCCTGGTCGATGATTAGTCACATATATAGCATTTCATTGTCACCTTACCATGCTTTTTAGCTAATAAATCCTATTGATAAGTTTTCTTTTTCTTTGCTAAATGTAGGCCCAAGTGCTTGAAGAAAGAAAAGAGAAACAAGCCCAAAAGCCACCAAATTCTGAATTAATTCAGAATAAATTCGAAGTGAATAAATCAGGGGTAAATCTTGGCATTTCAAGTGGTTGAGAAGAATCTTCCTTGAATTGAGCGATTGAAGCCACACAATCAAAGGCTGTTTCGTCAACGTTTGGAGCAGAAATAAGAAAACCAGCAGAAGATACGGGCCAAACACCAAACCAGGAGCTCCCCCCTTGGGTGTGACCACCTGGCCACACCAGGGCCGCGGAAACACGGCTTGGGCCGCGTTTCCGCAGCCAAGTAGGGGTTGTTGGGGGAGCGTTTGCTCACCCAATCTTCCCGGGATCCTCCTCGTTTGATTTTTGGCTATAAATATGGGTTTCAGCAAAGAAAAATGAAGCGAAGACGAGGATTAGAATTTGTGTTATTTTCTTAGGATTTAGGTTCTTTGTTAGCTAGCATAAAAGTTGTAATCTTGCTTTTTACTTTGTAATCCAGTATCAAAACTTGTGAGAGAGAGGAATTGAGTGCTTGTACTTGAAGATTGAAGTGACATCAATACACGAGTCGAGCCACGTTACTTCCACTTGCAGTACGGTATGGTTTGCATTATGTCTATACTTTCTTCGTTATTTTCTATGGATAACTAAACGGTTTTCTGGGCTCTCTAATGGATCTCTTCTTTCACTTCTCTCTGACTGATTTCATAACAAGCAACATTTTTTGAAACATAAAGTGCCTTAGTTAAAACTTTGTTCTTGAAAGCACATGATGATTTCTTTAATTTAAACGTGTACTTTCAAAACACAAATCTCTTTGAACTGTTTTTATTCCATGCTTGCCTCTTCGCTCTTGGTGGTTTAATATTCACTTCTTAATGATTTGTAATGAAAGGACTTTAAGATTTAAATGAGACAATCTTATTTGTTTTACTTGGACATTAAAAGAAGCTAAAGGTTTATGGTTCAAAATAAAAGTGATGCAACCCAAATTTCCTTGAGATAAGTACATAGTTGAGTTAAACATTAGTGATCCCGGATCTTCTCCTCTTATATCTAAAACAAACCAAACGATTTTCAAAGTTATTTTTCACCTTCTCCAAAGCCTTTTCTAAAAGTTGCAATTTCTCTTTAATCATCTCTTTCTTTCCATTCTCTTTTCCATTAAAAAACGAACGCAATTCTTTGTTTTTAAACGATTCACTGAAAAAGCTTCCATCGCATCCCTCCTCGTGGACACGACCTGTTAGCCACAAGCTATACGGTAAACTCTTAAACTCTTTGATTGTTCCTTTTATTAGCAATCAATTTTTGGCGCCGTTGCCGGGGAGGGAACGGTGTATTTGTTTTCTAACAAGTTTTGTGTGTTGTTTCAGGGACTTGAAGATTCAAGATTTAGCATTCAAGCTTTGAAAGAGAAGACTTGCAAATTCTGTGCCCCTACTCTTGAAAGTAGGAAACAGAATTTTAAGAAATTGCATTGCAAAACTGAAAAATTCATTGGACTACTAAAAACTTTTTTTTGCAGGACATATTGCTCACAAAAATTTAAGTTTTTGTATGTTATATTTGTGCTATTTCTGCTATCCACCATCCCTGTTTTAAGCCAACAGTAAAACACTTGTTGAAAAGTTTAAAAAATTGATTAGACGTTTGCATTTTAGGCACGAGTCTTTTCAATTCAGTTACTTTACTGTTGAAGAGTGCTGGAGACAAGGTATGTATGTATAGCATATAGTTTAGGAAACATTCTTGGGTGGTATTTGCTTTTGAATGCTACTTTTCTATATCTTGTACACTTTGCACAATTAATTCTAAGGGCAAAATTCAAGTCAAGATAAGGTGGGGAAGTCATTACCCTTCCTTAGCCCATAAACCATCTCCAAGCACGCACAACCTAAGCCTAAGTAAAATCTGATAGACGTTTGCCCTAGGGATATCTCGAACTCATTAGGAGATTATCCTAAGGGGGAAAAGTGTTGGAACTTGACTCCTGCCGAATCAGTGTCTAGGAAAGGGATTAAGGGCCGAAAGCCCGAAGATTGGTGGTTACTTAATTAAGGAACGTCTTTGACGGATAACCTCCCACCAATCTTGCCCTGACCTGGCTGATTAGCTTGTGGTCAAAGTCTACATTATACCTCCTGTGGACAATCAACCAGTTAGGAGTTGTCTAGGTCAAGATTACCTTAGACTAGGCTTGGTTGTTTTCTTTCTTGACTATTGGTGAACTTGTTTGTGATTGTGTTTGTGTATGCAAGTGTGGTTAAGAGACCCTAATTCATCTAGGTTAACTAGAAACACATCACCTCCCACGTTCGAAACAAGACCAGATTTGGTTATGGATCGACCGACATCTTTGCAGGATAGGTTTTACCCCATTAGAACATCACTTCCATCCTACATCCAACTTCCATCGGTTGGTGAACACAACTTTGAGCTTAAGCCACAGTTCATCAATAAACTCCCTAAGTTCCATGGCTTAGAGTTCGAAGATGCTTATTTCTTCATAAGAGAATTTGAGGAAGTATGCTTAATGATGAAAATCTCACACCTTGCAGATGATGCTATTAAGTTGAGATTTGTCCCATTTACTCTTAAGGACCTAGCCAAGAAATGGCTCTACAGCTTAGCGGCCGGCTCTATCACATCTTGGGATGGTTTTATCAAGGTCTTCTTAAAGAAATTCTATCCAATCCATAAGACCGCTCTCGTTAGGAAAATATCATGCAGTTCAAGTAAGAACCTAGTGTACCGTTTTGGAGGTACTTTGAACGCTTCAAAGACCTCCTTGTCCAATGTCCTCATCATGGAATAGAGAAACGGCGACAATGCCAAATTCTTTATGACGATTTAGACTACTCGACTAAGACTCTCTTAGAAAGCATGTGCCAAGGGGGATTCTTGCAGAAGGATGAGCATGAAGGATGGAATTTATATGAGAATCTAGCTGAAAAGACCATCCAATGGGAACCTACTAGTGAAAGCTCTAGAAATCCAAACTCTATCTCTTCAAAAGGAGGTCTCCATTCGATTGAATCATCCATAGCTAACAAGGCTAAGTTAGCTAACCTAGCGAGAAGACTAGAAGCTCTAGAAACTAAGGAACCAAGTCCAGTAAATCAAGTCAGCCCAAACCAATTTCCAACTCCGGGTTGTACTTACTGTTAGGCCATAAATCATGTGTTTGAGGAGTGTCCTGTATTTCAAGCTCACCAACATTTTCCTAAACTGATGAATGCGGCTTTCTCAAGGCCGAACAATGATCCTTACGCTCCAACGTACAATCCTGGCTGGAGAAATCACCCCAATTTCTCATGGAGCCATCAAAATAATTACCACTCATGGCCAAACCATGCAAGCCACTTCCATAATTCCAATTCTTCCAATCATCAACCCAACTTTTCCAATCACCCTCACAATTCTCCCAACAATTTTTCAAATTATCAACAAAGTTTTCCCAACCAAGCTCCACCATCTTCCTTCCAGAATCCTCAACTCGAAAGGAAATGACTGATTTTGAGAGAAACATGGAAAGGTACATGAAGAACCAAGATTCCCTCATGCAAACAATACAGAGGCTAGAGGGTCAAATGAGCCAGTTAGCCAACTCACAACATGAGAGGCAAAAGGGTACCTTGCCCAGTCAACCAATTATGAATCCTAGGAATTCACAACAAGCTCATTGGTTGAGGATCAGTCATTGAATCAATGTAATGCTGTTCATACATTGAGGTCGGGAAAGAAAGTTGATAACAAAGTGTCAACACCACCTAATCCTAGTCAGCACAATCACACTTCAGCATCCACCTCATCTAATCCCACCCCTCCTAAATTTGATGAATCTGAAAAAGATAAGTCAACCAGTCATGTGCACCAGCCTATAGCACCATTTCCTAATAGGCTGAAAAACAAGCAAATCCGCACATGGATAAGATAATTGAGATCTTTAATCAAGTGAAGTTAAATGTGCCACTTCTTGATGCCATCCAACAAGTCCTATCTTATGCTAAGTTTCTTAAGGACATGTGCACAAAGAAGAGAAAGACTAATGTACCTAAAAAGGTCTTCTTAGCCACTAACATTAGTGAGCTACTATCTGGTCCGATCCCTGTCAAGTACAAGGATCCAGGTAGTCCAACCATTGCCTGCACAATAGGACAAGCCGAGATTAGTCGTGCACTTCTTGACTTGGGGGCAAGTATCAACTTGCTTCCATTCTCAGTTTATCAACAACTCGGGTTGGACGATCTTAGTCCAACTCGAGTCACTATCCAACTGGCTGATCGTTCTATGAAAGTTCCAAAAGGAGAGATTAATGATGTCCTTATCCGGGTTGGGGAGTTTATTTACCCTGTTGATTTCATAGTTCTTGAGACACAACCTGTGTCTAACTCCAATCATAGTGCTCAAACTCCTGTTATCCTAGGGCAACCATTCCTTACTACTGCCAATGCCATCATCAATTGTAGGAATGGGTCTATGAGGTTAACTTTTGGGGACATGACTAGAGAAGTTAATGTCTTCAACCTTGAAAAACAACCTCGTAAGATAAGGGATCAATCATTTGAGGTAAATTTTATTGAAAATAATTGTGATGAAGAAAGTGAAGATATAGAAGATGAGTCGCTGTTTCTTAGTGAATTATTCAATGAAGGCGATTATCTGATGAGAAGGCATATGTCGGAGATCCTAATGTTAAAGTATCCTTTGAAAAGGGAAAATTTGATTTGAATATCTTCACTTTCGATGAGCCAACCAATAATGTATCGCATGAGAATATAGTTCAAGAACCTCCGATTGATATACTCTTTGAAAACCTTTTCGAAGAAGAACTCATGTGTTTGGATGAACCAACTAGGGATCATTTGGTTAATTATACAATTCCAGGTGAAAATGTTGATTTAAGCTTTGAGGAGATCTATGGAACTGAGTTAGAATTTTTAGGCATTCATAATGAGGAAGTTTCAACTGAGAAGGGTGGTGGTGGTAAATTTTTGAATAATGATTATGGCAATATGAGGAAGAAACAACTAAAGAAGGTGGACTGGGGAGGCAGGAAGCTAAAATGATAAAACACTGGCCTCTCCACTGTGCCCTATAAAGAGGACCATTGGAATGATGGGAAGAGAGCTAGAGGGATAAGACCGAAAAAGCTCTAGGTGTGGGTGAAACTTGATGTTGTACATATTTCTGTATAATATATGCACCTCTTTTACATTTCATTTCATGCAGTCATACATTTCTTTCATACATTGGGGACAATGCATGAGATAAGTGTGGGGGAGGGTTCTAACATGACTGATATAAAAAAAAAGAGAAAAAAATATATATAAAAAAGAAAAATAACTTTTTGAACGGGTAGAACAATATTTTGATATAATTTTTGTAAGAAATTAAGTCAATTTTAAGGAATAGGAGAATCATAATTAGGATTTCTTACACTTGGTCAAAATAAGATAACTTGTTTGATTTTTAGGGTCAGGAAGAAAATTGGTGAAAATAATTTAATCTTGATATTTACCTTGATGACATATGCACACTAAATACACTTACACACTAGGGTTTAAAAACAGAGACTCTTATGCCTTATAAAAAATATAATGAAAAAGAAAAAAAAGAAAAAAAACAAGTCTAATTATTGATTAGCTAGGTGCTTTGGCCTAAGCAAGCCTTAATATTTATGCAAAAGATAATTAGATAAGTTTGAAAAAAAATGTGTATATAAATCCTCTGATTAAGCTGGGTATTTATGCCTCATGTAGCATAAGTATTCACGACTAAAAGGGGCACATCGTATGAATAAAAACCTTGGTTTCGTGGCCTTATCTGCTCGAGTGTTTAAGTCCTTGGGGTGTTTTCTCACCTGGTGCCTTAAAACTGTCCGGTTTGGGTGTCACCAACTAAAGGCTCGTTACATGGGCAGATTAGAAAGCCTAATGAAATTGATAAATAAATTTCATCAAAAATAAATAAATATAAGGCATAGGAGTTAATGTTAAAGAACCCTTAGTCAACTTCACAGTCACGATGGTGCATACGACTCAGGGTAAATTAATAGACTAGATGAGAAGTACAATTTGACGTCTTACTTTAATTGATGACATGTTTTTGAATAGAGACTAAGTTTAGGAATGAAAATTTTGATATTCCTATAACTTATAGATTACTTAAAGCCTTACAATATACTTCAAATATTTTCTCTTTTCAAAATGCTTTTCAAAAATACTAACTTCTTTCTCTTTCTTTTTGGATTTTGTGGGTGCAATCCACTGAAAACCCTCACGAGACAAAACTCGTCCTCTAGGGTAACCTAGAGGTTTAACGGCTTGTTGCACATGCTCAGTGCAATCGAGTGACCTGCGAAAGTGGTCTAATAATTGATTAGAGTTAGTCTGATGTTTTGCTCGAGGGCGAGAAAAAGATAAATGTGGGGGGTGTGATTAGTCACATATATTGCATTTCATTGTCACCTTACCATGCTTTTTAGCTAATAAATCCTATTGATAAGTTTTTTTTTCTTTGCTAAATGTAGGCCCAAGTGCTTGAAGAAAGAAAAGAGAACAAGCCAAAAGCCCACCAAATTCTGAATTAATTCAGAATAAATTCGAAATGAAGAAATCCGGGGTAAATCTTGGCATATCAAGAGGCTGAGAAGAATCCTCCCTGAATCGAGCGATTGAAGCTACACAATCAAAGGCTGTTTCATCAACGTTTGGATTAGAAACAAGAAAACCAGCAAAAGATACGGGCCAAACACCAAACCAGGAGCTCCCCCCTTGGGTGTGGCCACCTGGCCACACCAGGGCCGCGGAAACGCGGCTTGGGCCACGTTTCCGCGGCCAAGTAGGGGTTGTTGGGGGAGCGTTTGCTCCTCCAATCTTCCCAGGATCCTCCTCGTTTGGTTTTTGGCTATAAATATGGGTTTCAGCAAAGAAAAATGGAGCGAAGACTAGGATTAGAATTTGTGTTTATTTTCTTAGGATTTAGGTTCTTTGTTAGCTACCATAAAAGTTATAATCTTGCTTTTTTACTTTGTAGTCTAGTATCAAATCTTGTGAGAGAGATGAATTGAGTGCTTGTACTTGAAGATTGAAGTGACATCAATACAAGAGTCGAGCCGCGTTTTCTTCCACTTGCAGTACGGTATGGTTTGCATTATGTCTATGCTTTCTTCGTTGTTTTCTATGGATAACTAAACGGTTTTCTGGGCTCACTAATGGATCTCTTGTTTCACTTCTCTCTTGACTGATTTCATAACAAGCAACATTTTTTGAAGCATAAAGTGCCTTAGTTAAAACTTTGTTCTTGAAAGCACATGATAATTTCTTTACTTTAAACGTGTACTTTCAAACACAAATCTCTTTGAACTGTTTTTATTCCATGCTTGCCTCTTCACTCTTGATGGTTTAATATTCACTTCTTAATGATTTGTAATGAAAGGACTTAAGATTTAAATGAGACGATCTTATTTGTTTTACTTGGACATTAAAAGAAGCTAAAGGTTTATGGTTCAAAATAAAAGTGATGCAACCCAAATTTCCTTGAGATAAGTACATAGTTGAGTTAAACATTAGTGAGCCAGGATCTTCTCCTCTTATACCTAAAAACAAACCAAACAATTTTCAAAGTTTATTTTCACCTTCTCCAAAGCCTTTTCTAAAAGTTGCAATTTCTCTTTAATCATCTCTTTCTTTCCATTCTCTTTTCCATAAAAAACGAACACAATTCTTTGTTTTTAAACGATTCACCGAAAAGCTTCCATCGCATCCCTCCTCGTGGACATGACCCGTTAGCCACAAGCTACACGGTAAACTCTTAAACTCTTTGATTGTTCCTTTTATTAGCAATCAGTCGACCGGTTGGTCGACCGACAGAGAGTTCTGCTCTATGTATCCAGCTCCGGTCGACTGGGCGGTCGATCGGCCAGAGAGCCGTTGCTCTCTGATTCCAGGCCCAGTCGACCGGAGGCACAACGTTCAGATTTCTGACCGTTGGCCGGTCGACCGGCCGGTCGACCGGAAGGGCAAAAATGCCCTTTCCTGGTTGCCAACGGGCAGAATTGTTTTAGGCATAAATACCCCCTATTTGAGGTGGTTTTGCATAAGTTTTTAAGAGCAAAAATTTTCATCTTCTTAAGTGTTTTAACAAAAAGTTTTAAAAGAGTTTTTGGGTTCAAAAGATCTATCTTCATTTTTTTAAAGCGTTGGAAAAATTAAAGAAAAAGAAAAGTCTTTGCGATTTATTTTTGTTCTTCATTTCCATTATATCCTATAAGTTTTCCCAAGTATTTTCTTTGTGTTTTTGATTTTCAAACTCTTTATTTTCTCACACTTGAGCTATCATATCGATCCTATCTATTAGGATCTTGTTTAGTGAGAAAAATTGGTTTGTGGTTGTGAAACCACCAAGTGTTGTAAACCCTCCTTTACTTGTGATATCCCTCTAGTGAGAGGCGATTGTGTTGATATCCCTCTTAGTGAAGGGGGACTATTGGAGTGGTGGCTTTGTGCCTATTCCCTCAAGTGTGAGGTGATTGTGGTTGTGGGGCTTTGTGCCTATCCCTCATTTATGAGGTTGATATTTGTTTGGCTAAGTGCCTATCCCTCTAAATGTAGAGGTGATTTGAGTTGTGCCTTATCTCTAGTGAGAGGTTTTATTTATTGAGAGAGGAGTTGTGTACTCCCAAGTTGTATTTGCCCAAATCCTCAGTGGAGGTTCCCTGTCTGAGAAGTCCTGTGTGGACACTATAGTGGAAATCCTTCTGTGTGAAGGCGGGGACGTAGAGTGCTCGAACCTCGAAACATATCTTTGTGTTTGCGTTTGATCCACAGTCTCTTACTCTCTCTCTCTTATATTGTGCATTGATTCATATTGTTCATATCATACACATGCTAGTTTGATTGTGTGCCCATACTTATGTTTAACCAAGAGAGCTTCATATAGCACCTCAACTCTTATTTAGAGGAATTTAGAGGAGATAGTCCAGAGCCCTTCACCGGGAATTCGGCTATACTCTTTGGTTATACTAAGTGTGTTGCAATTTAGTTTTAATTCCATATTATTTGTCATTAGATTGCCGCACACCTATTCACTCTCCTCTAGTGTACTTTCAATTGGTATCAGAGCCTAGCTCCTGATATTAGGTTTAACTACCTAGGAGTGAGATCGTGGTTAGCTAATCTATCATTTGCATTTGCACACATATAGTTTGCACCCATGGAAAACCCTCCCATGTTTGATATCTCTAAAATTGATATATGGAAGGTTATAATGAGTTGGCATTTAAGCATTTAAAAACCTAGGTTTGCATGTTTTCCTTGCAGCTACCAAGAAATCCTATCTTGGTAATATCAAGCATTTAGAGGCCAATGCACAAGGCCTAACGACACTTAGGACATATTAAACAAAGAATATTTGTGTATGGCTTCTAATTGTGATTCCGCCTTTGCAGTGTGGAACACGTTAACCTCTCCAAAGCTTCAAACGCCAAACATTATGGAGGAGGAACTTAGTGGAGAAGAATCCGAACAACGTTGCTTCATGGTCCAAGGGAATGACTCCCTTGAGGTATGTTGACACTCTAAGAAAGATAAGATTCCTAACTGGCCTGAACAATGTCTAACTTGTTGACATCTACAAAAGACAAGTGGCAGACAAGCCGACGGCCAGCTCTTCACCTATCTCAAAAGGGACGAATCAGCAACTTGGACTCTACTGATCCAGTGAAGCAGACAGTAAGCCGGAGTTGTCCTTAAAAGCCCGTGAGAAGGCCCAAGTAGGTCCAGGGACATTAAGTTAACTCAACATTTAGTCTCATACGAGCCCACGAGATAAGTATCACATGAGAAACCAAAGTTGTTAGCATCGTAGGAAGCTCCTTCACAGCTTTGCTGCGAGCTAACTTACAACTTCGCCCGGAGATGCTCGGTTAACTCCGCAGAAGGTTAACTTCGCTTGAAGCCCCACGCAACTGCGCGAAAGGCTGACCGGTAGCTTCGTCACAAGTCTTACCCAGCTTCGCTGAAGAGCTTTCTTTTAACTTTGCCAGACGCTTCTCTCAGCTCCGCCATGAGCTCAATGCAATGACTCCGCTGCGGGTCGTTTATGGTCACCTTTGACCAATCAAATCTCTAGATGAGATTAAATTTAATTGAGATCAAATCTAATTAAGATCAAATTTAGCAGTTGCTTGCCATAATCTATTGACTCTCCTAAATCAGGTGAGAAGATCAGGGGAGATCTTTCAGTTATTTTGAAAGAATCAAGGGAATATCCCTCATTTAGCAGAGCGGATCAAGAGGTCAGCATTACTTGCTATTCTTAGCTTCGCGAAAGCTGTTCCTAGCCTCGCAGCGAGGCTACTTTCTAAATGTAAAACAGATTGACTCAATCTGCTTCCAGATTTTCAGGGCAATTATACCCCTATTCCTCCTTATAAATAGCCTACCAGAGGCATACAGAGAAGAGGCAGAAAAAGAGGCTGAAAAGAGAGGAAAAAGAGGCGAAAACAGAGGTTAAAAAGAGAGGAAAAAGAGAGGAGAAACGGCTAAGGATAGAGAGGAGATCGGAGATCTACTCTCCTGCTTCTAAGAATTCAGAGAATTACTTCTCTAATCAGGGTGCTAATACCCTAAGATCTTTCTCCCTCTCAAGGAATCTCCAGAACCAGGCGAGAAGGAATTCCTAAGCGGAGGCGGCTCGAGAAGAAAAAAGAGGGCTCTACCGACCTTCTGTTCTCTGATCCCCGAACCAGGCGAGAAGAGAATCCCAACAGGTAGTAGTCCGATTATCTGATCGATCGCATCGTTAAAGGGATAAAGTGATCGCGCGCTGATCAGATTCCTACTGGCACACTTCCTAAGAAATCTCAAAGGAGATCTACCTGTAATCTTCATACTGTAGAAAATTACTTGTAATTTAGTTCCTCGACACTTTTTTTTGTAAGTTTTCCCCTTCGTAAAATCAATGGAAAACAAGATGGCGACTCCCTAGGAGGAAGTTCTCCACGCTGAGAATCAAGTGTCGCAATGCGATGATCAGACCTTTAGGTCTATTGCTAAAACGCCGGTCATTCACTCTGGCCAAGAGAAGTTTAGACAACTGCTTCCTGGGGTAGCAAAAGTCCCCTACGTACACGCAAGTACAAGGAAGTCGGCGTAGCTGGAACCCCTCTGGCTAATTTTATGAAGCGAGTCTATGTTGAGACGGATAAGGCTCTCTGCAAGCCTATTACGGTCTTCTGGCGCAACAAGGAGACGGTGTCGCAATGCAAGGGTCAGCATCTTGAGCCCTTACCTTCGAAAACCTGGTCGTTCATTTCGACCAAGGAAAATTCAAAGAGCTCCTCTCTGAAGCCAGTCCAGTGCTCCACATACGGAAACATAGGAAGGTCTTAATGGCCAAGATTTCGGAGCAGAAACCAGAAGGAGACTCCTCCCAACTCCTCTCGCCTCGCGCGTAGCTAGCCAGGTTCCCCGCGAACCTAAATCTCTCCTCCCAAAGCAGATGTGGAGGCCAAAAAAGAAAGCTCTATATGAAGCTTCAGGCATAGCTACAGGTTCTCCTATCCCGCGAAGGCAAAGGCAAGATGCCTGCCTGCTTCATTGAGAGTATTAGCCGCGAGGCTAGAACGGCGACTATACCTTCGCCTAATATATGAGCAGTGACTACTCGCGCCAACCTCGTTCTTTCGAACGAAGTTACTGATAACACGGCATGCGCAGCGCCAGTACCTCAGGGTACGCGCGGAGTTTCTCAGCTGCCAGGCTGGGGCTGAAGCTCCTAGCAGTGCTAACCACCTTCGCAGCAAGGTAGCGAACAAAGCACACAGCGTTCTTCGCTCCCCGACTCCTCAAGTGTTAAGTTCGCTCTTCGCAGCGGAGCTAAGGGATTGTCCTGAATGCTGATAGCAGTGCTTATGCAGCTTCAGCGCCTAAGGGTGCTCTCAAAGTTCTTAGCCACGTAGTGAGAACTAAAGCGCTATCTAATGCCAATCTCCTCTGTGGTGATGAGAGGAACAATGCATCAACCTGTGTTTCATTTTTCAAAGCTTGTAAGCAAGAAGGTGGTGTCGAAATTACCTAAATGCATCAATGTACGATCCACCAGAGTCTCTGGCTGAGTCACTTAAATTCGGCTAGGTCCGACTTGCGAGAATTCTTAGCAAGCAAACGGGAGTCAGAATCGCTCCAGACTTCTCCCTCTTGTTGTCAACAAGTGGGATGTCAGTTGGTGACAGTCCACTCAGTCCATTACCGGCTAGGACTAATCCCTACCGCTCCTCCACATCGACGGTTAGTTTTTGATCGACTATTGGTACAAGCTCCGGTGAAGCATCACAAAAAGGGTGTATCATGAAATCTACCAGATCTGCCCTCTGCATCCGTCAATATGATCGAAAGGGGATGAGAGCCGCTAGGGCAGACGAGCGTCGCATGCTGCTAACTCTCCTCCCTCCAGTTCTCCAGATCCAAATTATAGTCCGGGCTTACGCCAAGTCTTGGTGCACGAAGAAGGTGTCTTCCGAAACACCAGATCTAGGGTCGCAATACCCTACAGTTATGAGCAGCCATCCTCCTCAACTACAGTAACCTCACCAGAACCAATGAAAGGATTATTCTAATGATCTGATGAGGAGGACAAAGATAGTGGGTATGCCTCTTCAGCAACCGTCAGCTCGGTACGAACAGATGGAGTGTCAGTGAATATGGCTGATGATGATAATGATGACCTCCGTCGACGGTTGGAAGCTCAAGAGCAAACTGTAAGGCTCAGCAGGAAGCCTTAGACAACATTCAACAGATGCTTGCCTAACTCCTCATTAACCGGCATAATAATGATACCGGGCGTAATCATAATGAGGAAGAACATCATAACGATGAACATCCCAAAATTGAGAAGTCAAAGGAAGGTTCTTCTATGGATGCTGAAGTTATTAAAGGCATCTAAGCTCAGATTGCATCCCTAACCCAGACGGATGAACTAAAGAAGTAGGGGCAGTCCGTCCTTACCCTTTGAATGGGATTAAGTACCATACCCATCGAAGTTCAAATCACCGATGTTACATACATATGATGACAAGAGCTCACCAAACCAGCACATCTACTACTTCCGATCTAAGACCGGTAATATTATAGACAATGATGCTATTATGGCCAGACTGTTCATTGGCACCCTGAAGGGGGTAGCATTCAACTGGTTCCGAAGCCTTCCTCCGGGCTCTATCAATTCTTGGATTGACCTAGAAACTCAATTTCTTTCTCGTTTCTATGAGGATGATACTGAGGTATGTAAATCACCAAGAGGGGGGGTGAATAGGTGATGAGCTAATCTAATGGTCAATTAATGCGAAATTAAAACTTATTAAACTAAACACCACGTATAACACAAGAGTATAGCTGGATTTCCCGTGAAGGGCTCTAGACTAACTCCTCAAGATTCCTTTAAATAAGAGTTCAGGTGCCGCATTGGCTCTCTTAGTTGAATACAAGTGTTAGCAAACAAACCCCAAGCAAATAACAATTAAGCACAAATATATATATCAAGCATATGAAGATAAAGACAATATAAGCATGCAAGATATAAACAAGAGTAAGAGATAGAGAGTGAGCAATCACAAACACGGGAGATTTGTTTCGAGGTTCGAGCACACTAGCTCTACGTCCCCGCCTTCAACACTATGAAGGATTTCCACTAAAAACGATCCCACCGGATCACTCGGTGCCGCAACACCTACAAGCTCTTTGGACTCTCTAGTCCCTCTCTTGTTCCCGCAAGAACACACCTTAAGCTCACTAGCTCGCCGAGGCCGCACCTCAAACAAAGAGTTCTCACGCGAACTTGAAACACCGCGAACCCGCAAGTTCGCATCCTCAAAGTACAAAGATGAAACTTTGGTGATCACAACACTTTGATCACGTAAAATCCTCTCACAACAAATAACCCTATAGGTAGATATAGCAATGGATAGCTCAAGTGTTTGTGTGAGAAAACTAGGATTGAAATGGTGAAGGAAAACACAAGAAAATCACTTTGAAAACTCTTAATAAACTCTCCTTTTGAATGGAAGTATTTGGCTCAAATACAAGTGGAGAAAACCTCTTAAAAGAGTTGAAAAAACTGGTACAAAACCACTTGAAAAATCTTCTGTAAAACAGCCCCAAAACCCCTATATTATAGGCTAGAGAAAACTAGCTGTTGGGGCATTTTTCAGCCTTGGCGGTTGACGGTCGACCGGCCCGGTCGACCGCCAACGGTTAGATTTCTGACCGCTGGGGGCGTCGGTCGACCGGCCCGGTCGACCGCTGCCTGGAACAGAGAGCAGAGCTCTATGCCGATCGATCGGTCCGGTCGACTGGGGCTTTCCAGAGAGCAGAAGCTCTCTGCAGTCGACCGGGTCAGTCGACCGGCCCTCCAGCAGATCTGGCGTGCACGTTCTGTGCACGTCGGTCGACCGACTCAGTCGACCGACTCCTAGCTCGGTCGACCGACTCCTAGCTCGGTCGACCGGTCCGGTCGACCAGCAGAAGCCAGGACAGGGATTTTTGCGAAAAGAAAACTTGGCATTTTGGCTTTGATAAAATGCCATAAAATTATGAAAAATCTACAAAATAAGGTTCAATATTATACTTTGATAAACAAACATGTTTGAGCAAAATCAAGACATGTTACAAACAATTTGAATTATTTTTGTAACTTATAAATTTCAGCTCAAAACAAAAACTGTATTTTTCCAAATTGGTTTTTCCAAAACTTATTTTTCCAAAACTTCTCCAAATACAAAAACAAGATATTTTAAACACTTTGAAAGCTTAGGGTGTATGGATATGATCCACTACACATACATGGTGAAATATCTATGTTTTTGTGATTTAGCTCTAAAAAAGGTTTTGGTTAAAAACACATGTATATATGAAGTCCAAAAACCAAACCGGTATTTTGTCAAAATGAAAACTCTTTTGTATTTTTTCCAAAATAGAAATTTTTTTATGAAAACACATATAAATCAAGAGTGTGTGTGTGTATATGATAACTTGAGCAATCCACCAACTATTCTATCCTTTACATTTTATCTAAAAATAAAATCTTATAAAAACAAACCTAGACACAAGTCTTGATCTTGAAGGTCTTCACTTGAAGTCTTCACATCTTCTTGACTTGGTCCAAACTTGATTCAAAGAGCTAGATTCCTCTTGAGTACTTGATGTGGTCTTGATGCACAAGCTCTTGAATCAAACCGTGCTAGCTCCAATCTTGACTTTAAATCTTTTGATGAAGCTACACACCTACTAAGATCTTGATCACAAATCTGAGACTAAATAAACACAAGATCATTAGTACCATAACTACATAAGTTGATCATCATCAAAACTAGAGTGATGGGCCTTTGGGCCAACAATCTCCCCTTTTTGATAATGACAAAACTCATGGAGTTATATATGCATGGATTAAAATAAAGCTTCAAGGAAGCTCCCCCTTAACTCATGCATAACAAATAAGCAAATAAATATGCAATGAAAGCTCATAAACATGTATGCAAATACAAGGAGATAAACATGCATAAGCAAGCATGAAACACATTAAATTCTTTTTCTCCTATTTGCAAAACAAAACATATATGCATAAACATAAATCCTTCTCCCCCTCTATGTATAAAGTAAGGAAAACATGCATATATATTAAAATACTTCTCCCCCTTTTTGTCAATCATCAACAAGGAGTTAAAGTAAACATAAAACAATGTTCTTCCCCCTCAAAGAGGTGAACTCAAATTAATTAATAGAGAGTTATATGCGATATACATTCATGAAGAGGAAGACGCTAAGTTAGCTTCCCTACATACATGCATTACATGAAGAAGGGATGACAAGCCCTAATTCACATAACACATAATATGCAATGCATAAGAGGAGATGTGAAGTTCGGCCTACACACGTGTACCGCATAAAGAAGAGTTGTCAAGCTCCTCAATATAAGATACACTCAACATGAATCTATATGTAGAAGAGATGTTAAGCTCCCCTTGCATATAGGAAATACAAATTAAAATATTTTTTAATTTTCTCAATAAAACAAAATTTTGAATTTTCTTAATAAAACAAATTTTGAGATATCTAAGTAAATCAAATTTTAAGATACCAAATTGTAAATAAACATTACAAATTTTGAATTTTTAATTGTAATTGAAGCATTTTATCAATTTAAATTGACAATGAAATTTTGATACAAATTGTAATCTTGATACTAATGAAAGAAAGCATTTTATATTTTGATACCAATATAAATTTTCATGGATACCAATTGAAATAAATAGTTCAATAGATACCAATTGAAACATATTGTACATTATGATATCAATAAAAATACTAATTGTAAAAAAAATACCAATTGAAGATACTGCATAAGCTTATATAAAAATATCAATTGAGAAATCAATTGAAAATTAAGATTTGAATTAAGCTTAGATAAACAAACTTTGTGCTTTAAACATATAAAAATTTTGAGAATCAAGCACAAATAAATCATATATATGTATAAAAAGAGAATACCAATAGAAATTAATATTAATTGAATGAAGCATACATATATAGAAAACAAAATATGAGTATTACAAAAATAAATATCAATTGAGATACCAATTGAAATTAACAATGTAAAACAAGTATATAACTCATAACTACCACCCTTTATATGCTCAAGATAAAAGATTTTCCAATAAAGCTTACAAGGTATACTCGCCCATCCGTCCACCCATAGCGGTGTTGGTAGGGGTTTTCAAAAATAGGGTTTGAGAATATTTTTATAGTGAAAATCACTACCAAATGAAGAATAATAACTAGTTAAATTAATTTTGAAAAACTAGTTAAAGATCCTTCAAAACATGAAACCAAATCATGAAACATACTAAATACATAAAGTTGTCACTCAAGATCTATAAAGCTCAAAAATAATCATGAAACAAAGTCATGAATAAACAAATAAAGTGAGTGTACAAAAATCATGTAATTAGCATTTTCCATGAAGATAAGTCAATAAAGCTCAAAACAAACATCATTTTATCAAACAAAACATGAAAATTCATTTTTCATATAAAGATGAAAATCATAAAAATTAATTTTTCATCTTAAAAATAAACTTCTAGGTATATGTATGTTTTATCCAAAACTAACAATATGCATACATATCCCAAACATAAAAAGAGTCCATAATATAAATTGCATGAAGGCAAATGACTCAAGGGGCATACATGTATATTTATTAGTTTTGACTAAAAATGCATATACATGAAGTAAAAAACATGAAAATAGGCAAAACAAGTGTAAATGAGGAAATCATCAAAACTAGGCTATACATGTGCACATAGTGAGTACAAATGAACAAAGAAGTGCAAACATATATGAATCAAATGTGGCTCACTACTTGTACATGTATATATCTAAGTTTTGACAAAAACTACACTTAAACTAGTATTTACCACATGAAGCATAAAAACATGAACATGCTAAAAATATCATCAATGAAAAGCATGTAAACTAAAGTAGGAGTTTAGAGATAGTTACAAAAACAAAGAACTATACTCCAAATCTCCAAAACATGGTGGTTGTCTCACCAAACCTCCTTGATAGCGGTGCATCAAATATGTGTCCATCAAGTCCATGCATCCACCACCAAGGCAGCATCCCTCTCACGTTTTGTGAGAGCCCGCACCTACATCAAAAACACAAGGTGGAAATTTTGGTACCCATTTTCTTTTGGGTCCTTGAGGGTTAGCATTATAAGGAACCCAAAAATTTTTCTTATTAGTAAAATTTAAAGAGTTTATTCTATCATAACAAAATCTTGCTAAATGGCCTTTGCGGCCACAATGTATACAAGTGTACACTCTACTATGCACATATGTATGAGGGTGATCGTGGCATGCAAAGTGTGCATATATGCATGATGAGTGTGATGTGCATGAACTTGTGGAGCTTGTTTCTTTGAAAATAAGGACTCCAATCTTTTATGGTTAAATGCACGTGTGCTCAAAGTTGAGCTCAACCAATCATTTTATTTTTCAAAAATTTAACTTCATTTTTATCAATGGTTGTGACATGAAGAGCATGATCAACAATCTTTTTCCTTTAGAAACATTAACTTTTTCTTTTTCAACCATTTTTCTTTTCAAAGAGTTGTTTTCATTCAAGTAACTTCCTTTTGATTTTCCACCAAAATGATTTTATTTTTCAAAGCATTATTTCCTTCACACAAATCATTCAATTTGGAAAGTAAGAAAATATTCTCATTTTTCAAAGTTTCATTTTCTTTTGAAAAACATTCCAATTTTTCTTGTAAAGAATCCTTTTCATTTAACATGGCATCAAATTTCTTTTTCAAATTCTTATTATCTTTTCTAATCATGTCATATTTTTTAAGAAGTTGTTGACAAAAAGATGTGAGCTCATCATAGGACATATCAATATCTTTATCTAGCTCGGATTCGGTGTTTACCTAAGGGGGTTATCCCCTTGGACTACGTAGCACACGTTGGAGGTGTCACTTCCAACATCCGAATTGCTCCCCGCATAGTATTGTTCTTTTTCGCCAAGGAAGATCAAGGTGTTCCACACTACAAAAGCCGAATCAATGTTAGAAACCCTAGATAAATAAGCATCATTTAGGGTTGACTTTAAAGCATGTAGGGCTTTGCATTAGCCTCAATATTTTTACCATTTAAACAATATAAATCTTTAATAGTGGCAAAATAAACATAAATCCCTAGGGCTTTGAGGTACAAAGACATCTTAACCTTCCAAGTTTGGATGTTAAGAATGTAAAAGGGGGGAGGTGACATGAAATCCATGGTGTGTGAAAACAAATATTATGATTAGCTATAAATGAGGATCTTTAACTCTAAGTTGTAAGACACAAATCAAGAGCACTTGGCTCTGTGATAGGTAGTAAAAAATGCATATTCATTACTACATTTACTATCATGTTTTCTATTTATTCTTTTAATTATACACTATTACTAAAGTTTTGTTATTTAATATGTGCAGACCTTGAGTAATTATTTAAATAAAAGAATAAAGCCTAAATGAAGCCCAAAGCCCATGTGCAAAAGTTGTCGTAATTTAGAAGTTTCTTATTATCTAACCTAATCTAAACTTTGATTTTAAACTCTTTATTTAAAATCTAAGTGAAGAAAAGGAAGGATAAGAAAGAACTCCTAATTGCTAAAAGAAAAGGAAAAGATGGACCTCTATTCAAGCCTAATTGCTTGCAGGACAAGGCTAAAGATAAAGGAGAAGAGTGCAAAGATAACAAATCGTTTTAAAAGATTTCGATTTAGGGTAACTTGCTTCCTAAGTTATCCCAAATTTTCAAAATAAAGAGTCGGTATGAAAAATCCGGAAGGATATACCCAGATAGACGGACCAGAGGAGGCCATGCGCGAAAGCGCGTGGCTATGGGACAAGCTACAGTCGCGAAAACGCGGCCATAGCCGCGTTTCCGCGGCTCATGGATAAGGCTGGGTACCAGTTTTCGCAGAAGAGTTGTACCGAGACTCTACTTCTTTCATCTCCTATAAATACCCCTGCAGAGTAACAGAGAGGGGTCATCCAGAGACGGGAACTTACGGTTTTCTTTAGATTTTCTCTTTGCAAATTTCTTTAATTTCGTTTCGTTTTTAGCATATTTTGGAGGAGGAGAGGAGCATTGTATTTGGAAGTGACATTCAAATAAAGGTTACCTTTTCTTCTTTGTCCTTTAATCTTGTCATTTAATTTTGTTTTATGCTGTGATCTTTTTATTTGTCTTCTTCTCTCTTTCACAATTCTTCATATTAAACAAAAAAAAATTGAAAATAAAAAAAAAGAGATGAATAACTAATTTTAAATTGTGGTTTACTGATCTCTTAAATAACCCTAGTGTAGTTTAGAAAGTAGACGGATTGATAATAACGTTTAGAAACTGTAATACCCCGTTTCCGGAATACGTACTTATTTTCGTATTCAGTTTTTCGACCGTATTTTTCGATTTACCTTCCGTATTTGATCGATTTTAATTTTAAATATCGTGTTCCAATATTTAGATTTTATGTGATTTTCTGAAATTTTCCGGAATTAAAAGGAATTTCTTCAAACCGGTGTCGGCCAGTGTCGCTGACCGATTCCAGGATTTTAAATTCACACACGGCTAGGATTTCTAGATGATCCTTTAGACTTTATTTCTTAGAATCACATTTCTTATTTAAATACTTTTTCTGGAGATTTTACGAATTTATGGATTTTCCGCCGGAGTCGGTAGAAGACTGATTCCAGTATTTTTTAATTTCCAAACAGTTAGGAATTTCTAGAAAGTCCTTTAGGCAATGTCTCTTAGAATCATATTTTCTACCTACATTCTTTTTCTGAGAATTTTATGATTTTATGAAAATTCTTCCGGAGTCGGTATTTTTCTGGTTCCGGGATTTTTAATATTAAAACTATAAAGTATTTCTTAAAACGGATTTCACTATTATTCTTCATATAATATTCTTGATTTTTGGTATTTATTTCGGGTCGTTCCGAGATACTTGATTTCGGGACGTATCCGGTATTTTCCCGAAAGATTTCCGCATTCACGACTTTAACCCGGGAATCCGTGTTTCCAATATTTTCATTTTTGGAGTTAGAGAAAATATCTTCTCTTTTCCAATTCTTTTCCTTTTCCTATTTTCCTTTTCCTTTTATTCTCCACCACACATTCCCTTTACTTACACCCTAAGCTTTGCCACCTCATCGTCTCCACCTCACCTTTTCCACACACTTCCATTCAATCTCCACCACACAAAACCTCCACCTCATCCCCCACTTGGCAAGCTCCTATTGGCCAAGGAAGACACCTCATCTCCCATTTGCAATTAAGCCCCTCACAATTATTTAATTGCAACTCCTTCACAAATCCCAATTCCTATAAATACCCTTCCCTCTCCATTTCATTTCTTTTTCTCCCTCCTTCACTTCACCAAGAGAAAAGCCTCCACCATCTCCTCCATCTCCACCACTTCAAGCATCACTTAGGTCATCTTCTCTATCCCAAGCAACTCCTTGGATTGGGATCGCCTCCTACTTCACCCGAGGTATCGCCGTGGACCGATTTGGTGATATCGTCAGCCACGATCCTTTCAAGCTTCACATGACCGATCTACGTGAGTATTCCTACTCACCGAGACTTGTCTAATTCTTAGCATACTTGTATCTTCATATCTAGTGTACACATATCATCAAAATCATATTTTAGCCATCACACACAACCACCACAAAATCTGATTTTTAGACCAAACAGCAGCTTATTCCAGAACTCCGGTCGACCGGCCCAAGGAGGGCAGTCGACCGACATGCACAAACGTGCACAAATTGAGTTAGCGGTCGACCGGTGCACCAACCAGTCGACCGGCTTAGGAACCTGGAGCTCACGCATTTGGTACGGTCGACCGGCAGTCGACCGCTACCCGACCGCCCGTGCAAGTCCCAGTCGACGGAACTCGACCGGCCCAACCTGGAGCTCACGGCCTTTGATCGGTCGACCGGCCACATGACCCAGTCGACCGATAGTTCATTTCTGGGCAAAAATCTGTTTTTCTGTAGAAAAATCCTAACTCTTTAGAAACCCATTTTAGTCGACTTACCTTAGTTCCTAGTCGACTAGAGACCCTTAGTCGACTATACCCTACCACCCTAGTCGACTAACTTTAGCTATTTGCCTTAGTTAATTTCTTTGTTGAATAGGAACCTTACCCTCTAGACTTACATCACATATAGGTATCACTTGGCTAGTCACTTGACAAACATCATCTATCTTATTCTTTCTCTATCTCATCTTCACTCTACATTGTTTATATCACAGGTATTGGCACATCCCGAACTCCAGTGGACTCCGGATATTTCGGCGTTTTAGTAATTTGGGCGAGTATTCTTACTCGCTTCCTTCTCGCTTCATGTTTTCATATACTTTATTCTATATATCTTTTTATTGCTTTCATACCATGCGTGGCCGACCCTTCGTGGTCGTTGACTTCTGAGTTTCCCCTATGATTGCCATGCTATTATTTCAGACTTATCAGTTACTTGCTTTCTTTTAACACATGTATATCACCTGACTTCTACTGTGTTATCACCTGACTACTTGACATGCCTTTAGTTGGCAAGACCTTTATGTGGTACCATGACTTACCCAGACTATCATCTATCTCTTGACTTGACTGGTTACGTGTTGCATATCATCACTTGTCATGCTATCATTTCATACCCAGCATGATATAATTGACCATGTGATTATTATGTTTACGGGAAGCTTACCTTATTATTCTATATGGAACTAAGTGCCACACCGTCCAATGGTGGGGGCCACCTCTAGAATCCATCCCCTCAGAGCAAAGTGCCACATGGAACAAAGTGCCACACCGTCCAATGGTGGGGGCCACCTTTTGAGTCTGTGGGGGCCACCTCTTGAGTCTGTAGGGTTATTTCCTGTTATATACTTATTTTCCCGTAATCTAATAATCTTAATAAGCTACAACTTGTATGGGTATGGGAGGAAGTGATGGATGCCGGAATGATACCTTTACTTATAGTGATGGAATTAAAGTATATATATATATCCGTATATATATATATACAATGGTGCAAGTGAATATGATTACATTTCTGATTACATTTCTGATTATACCTACCGGTTCCAGGGGTATGGAACTACTATAAGAAAGCTCTATCAGTTCTCCATCTACTTCCGTTAACGACCCTCGCCTAGCTATAATGGATGTATGTGTGTTGGGGTGCACACCTGGACACATACCGAGATATATGGGTCAGACGAGTAATAATAATAAGGTCCTGTTACTTCATTGTATGCACTTGGATTACGATAATATGAGATAAAGGTATATATATGGGTTTCCTTTGTTTGGATTATTCCTTCGATGTACTAGTCTCATGGAGTCGTAATCTGAAACCATACAATCAAATTGCTTGCCCTGATTACTGTTATGTTCATGATTACTGTTATGTTCCTGATTACTGTTATGTACCTGATCACTGTTATAATTATTGTTATGATTTCCGAGATATATTCCTGTATGACAGTTATATGATTTGCAACTCTGATTCTATACGCTTGGATATTTCTGTGGCATGAGATAAGGGTATATATATGAGGGTTTCCTTGTTTGGATTATTCCTTCGATGTACTATTCTCATGGGACCGTGATCTAAGCGTATAAAATCAATCTTGCTATCAGCTTTATTCTGGATTTTCCTGTTTTATGGATACTATGTTATTCCCGTTCTCATATATATTTCATTTGTGTTCTAACTCTCCTGTCTTCTGAGTTTGACTCTTGTGTCCTCCTGGCTCGCCACCTGGCATCTATATACTCGCCTGGGGAGTTCCACTGACTCCCCTGGATTCTTATGTCCAGGTTATGGAGCCGGAGCGTGCAGATCCTTCCTGTTGCTGCTCAGAGTAGCGCAGCAGTAGCGTGGACCTCCAGCCGACCTTTTGGAGTTCCATTCTTCCAGGCCCCCTGTGAGCCTCTCGAGTTTCCACTTAGCAAATTCGTGAGCGCCTTTATACTGTTTACTCTTGTACTTTTCCTTGTACTTCCGCTGTTCATTTATGTATATCTTTTGTACTCTCGCATTTGCGCATGTTAGTGATATGATATTCATGTAATATTGTAATCACTCTGGTGATAATTCTGTAATTGTATATATGTGTTGGAATGTATAATGCACCATTTGCTTCCGTACTCTGATTCTTGTCTGTACTGATGCTTAGCGTATATACGGGAAGGTATCACGGACTTACGTATATACGTCGCAGTGACGTCCCGTATTCGTGGAATCGGGGCGTTACAGGTTGGTATCAGAGCTTAGGCTTAGGCTCTTACTACTTCAGTACGTCCAGAAGGCAAATCAATGTAAAGAGATTTGCAACTGGAAAACTTGAATCTTGGTTATACATTCCAAACTACAAGTACAGAGTTATCTATTTCTTGATTATCTTTCCTTTGATTCCTTATACTTCCTATCCTTACCCAGTTTTGGTTTTATGAAGCCTTTATTCGTGCCTTCGTCCTCCTTGTATTCAATTTACCCCTTACCAAATTGCGAGGACGCAATTTTTTGTAAGGTGGGTAGATTGTAATACCCCGTTTCCGGAATACGTACTTATTTTCGTATTCAGTTTTTCGATCGTATTTTCGATTTACCTTCCGTATTTGATCGATTTTAATTTTAAATATCGTGTTCCAATATATTAGATTTTATGTGATTTTCTGAAATTTTCCGGAATTAAAAGGAATTTCTTCAAAACCGGGTGTCGGCCAGTGTCGCTGACCGATTCCAGGATTTTAAATTCACACACGGCTAGGAATTTCTAGATGATCCTTTAGACTTTATTTCTTAGAATCACATTTCTTATTTAAATACTTTTTCTGGAGATTTTACGAATTTATGGATTTTCCGCGGAGTCGGGTAGAAGACTGATTCCAGTATTTTTTAATTTCCAAACAGTTAGGAATTTCTAGAAAGTCCTTTAGGCAATGTCTCTTAGAATCATATTTTCTACCTACATTCTTTTTCTGAGAATTTTATGATTTTATGAAATTCTTCCGGAGTCGGTATTTTTCTGGTTCCGGGATTTTTAATATTAAAACTATAAAGTATTTCTTAAAACGGATTTCACTATTATTCTTCATATAATATTCTTGATTTTTGGTATTTATTTCGGGTCGTTCCGAGATACTTGATTTCGGGACGTATCCGGTTTTTCCCGAAAGATTTCCGCATTCACGACTTAACCGGGAATCCGTGTTTCCAATATTTTCATTTTTGGAGTTAGAGAAAATATCTTCTCTTTCCAATTCTTTTCCTTTTCCTATTTTCCTTTCCTTTTATTCTCCACCACACATTCCCTTTACTTACACCCTAAGCTTTGCCACCTCATCGTCTCCACCTCACCTTTTCCACACACTTCCATTCAATCTCCACCACACAAAACCTCCACCTCATCCCCCACTTGGCAAGCTCCTATTGGCCAAGGAAGACACCTCATCTCCCATTTGCAATTAAGCCCCTCACAATTATTTAATTGCAACTCCTTCACAAATCCCAATTCCTATAAATACCCTTCCCTCTCCATTTCATTTCTTTTTCTCCTCCTTCACTTCACCAAGAGAAAAGCCTCCACCATCTCCTCCATCTCCACCACTTCAAGCATCACTTAGGTCATCTTCTCTATCCCAAGCAACTCCTTGGATTGGGATCGCCTCCTACTTCACCCGAGGTATCGCCGTGGACCGATTTGGGTGATATCGTCAGCCACGATCCTTTCAAGCTTCACATGACCGATCTACGTGAGTATTCCTACTCACCGAGACTTGTCTAATTCTTAGCATACTTGTATCTTCATATCTAGTGTACACATATCATCAAAATCATATTTTTAGCCATCACACACAACCACCACAAAATCTGATTTTTAGACCAAACAGCAGCTTATTCCAGAACTCCGGTCGACCGGCCCAAGGAGGGCAGTCGACCGACATGCACAAACGTGCACAAATTGAGTTAGCGGTCGACCGGTGCACCAACCAGTCGACCGGCTTAGGAAACCTGGAGCTCACGCATTTGGTACGGTCGACCGGCAGTCGACCGCTACCCGACCGCCCGTGCAAGTCCCAGTCGACCGGAACTCGACCGGCCCAACCTGGAGCTCACGCCTTTGATCGGTCGACCGGCCACATGACCCAGTCGACCGATAGTTCATTTCTGGGCAAAAAATCTGTTTTTCTGTAGAAAAATCCTAACTCTTTAGAAACCCATTTTAGTCGACTTACCTTAGTTCCTAGTCGACTAGAGACCCTTAGTCGACTATACCCTACCACCCTAGTCGACTAACTTTAGCTATTTGCCTTAGTTAATTTCTTTGTTGAATAGGAACCTTACCCTCTAGACTTACATCACATATAGGTATCACTTGGCTAGTCACTTGACAAACATCATCTATCTTATTCTTTCTCTATCTCATCTTCACTCTACATTGTTTATATCACAGGTATTGGCACATCCCGAACTCCAGTGGACTCCGGATATTTTCGGCGTTTTAGTAATTTGGGCGAGTATTCTTACTCGCTTCCTTCTCGCTTCATGTTTTCATATACTTTATTCTATATATCTTTTTATTGCTTTCATACCATGCGTGGCCGACCCTTCGTGGTCGTTGACTTCTGAGTTTCCCCTATGATTGCCATGCTATTATTTCAGACTTATCAGTTACTTGCTTTCTTTTAACACATGTATATCACCTGACTTCTACTGTGTTATCACCTGACTACTTGACATGCCTTTAGTTGGCAAGACCTTATGTGGTACCATGACTTACCCAGACTATCATCTATCTCTTGACTTGACTGGTTACGTGTTGCATATCATCACTTGTCATGCTATCATTTCATACCCAGCATGATATAATTGACCATGTGATTATTAGTTTTACGGGAAGCTTACCTTATTATTCTATATGGAACTAAGTGCCACACCGTCCAATGGTGGGGGCCACCTCTAGAATCCATCCCCTCAGAGCAAAGTGCCACATGGAACAAAGTGTGCCACACCGTCCAATGGTGGGGTGCCACCTCTTGAGTCTGTGGGGGCCACCTCTTGAGTCTGTAGGGTTATTTCCTGTTATATCTACTTATTTTCCCGTAATCTAATAATCTTAATAAGCTACAACTTGTATGGGTATGGGAGGAAGTGATGGATGCCGGAATGATACCTTTACTTATAGTGATGGA